>BJBW01004883.1:38348-176985 GCA_004320125.1 Scolopax mira
AGGCATTAATAAGATCTCCCCTCAGCCTTCTCTTCTCCAGGCTAAATTTATTCTTACAGTTTTCCTAGAACCTGATTTAGGAATGAAGATTGTCACTGATGCACTAATTAATCTGTCAAAACATCTGAGAAGGGGTGGGTACATGGGAGACAATTAGTCACTTTGTTCTATTAGTCAGTAATGTCAACTTCTGTTGATGTTAGTTAAGGTTTCTTTCCTACTTTTGTATTTTCAGCTTGCATTCCAATAGAAGTTTGTTAACATGGAGCTTAACTTTCGTGTTAGCTTTATGTGTGCAGTGTCCTTCGTAAGTACCACTAACTCTCTGCGTACAGCTGAGAAATTTTGCATTTCCTTCCCACTCCCCTGCACTCCCTCAGAGTAATACACTGACATGGGCACGACAGGCAGGACTGTGAGCTTGCAGTCATACGGTAACTTCCATGCAAGTAAAACTTCCATGCAAATGGAGTATTCAGCTAACTTGAGGCAACACTGCCTGCTGTTAGATACCACTCAATTTTGCTTCCCCTGTTCTCCTTAGTAGTGTGGATTTATAATGTAACTTAATTTATATTTTACTCGGGATGGAATCGGAGCAAATGCATTTCTCAAGCTCTTCATGTTGTATGTTGCAATCAGGCACAGCGATGGAGGATATGACAATGACAGGGAAGGATATCCTCACTTACTCTGATATTTTTTTAGGATGAAAAAATGGACGTGTGCATGTTTATCTTAAAAAGGCTTTTCCCCCTTTGGAAAGCAGAGTGTGTTCGTTTTGTTGAGTGCTTTTTAAAAAGGTTAAAATATGGGAATGAAAAATAAATAACATAAAACTTACTTGCTGAAAAAGACTCTTTGGTAATACAGTAAATAAAATAATTTTATAAGATTAAGGCAGAATCTAGTTTGTTTATAGATAAAAACTTCCCAGTAATAATCTCTAAAAGAGATTTATTGAATTCATCTCTCAGGAATAGTAGTTCTGATATGGGGGGACCATGTTAAAATAACACTAGACAGTCCACTAGAGCATTTGGTGAAGGGCCTAAGTCTCCATCAGAGGAACAGACAAGGTTCTGGTTTGTAATCAGATAGCTCTCTCTGTTCATAGTGGTTTGAAATAATAAAGTATTTTTTAAATTAAAAGCATGTGATATTAGCTCCGCTAATTGTTGTTTTTCTGCAGCTCTCTTAAGGATGAAGATGAGCTCGATTACTGAACTTGGGAAAAAGTTGGGTTGTTTTGTTTGTTGCTTTTGTTTGTTTTTTTTTCCTCAGGCATTTGCTGTGAATCTGGTAAAACACTGTTCTGAAAACAATCCAAAGATCTTTAATTTGCTTTGAGAGTATAGGATTTTGGGGCTTTCATGAACAAAGTGATCTCCTTTGCAGTATTTCATACCTTTGTGCCTTTACTTCGATACACACTTCATTTGTTTTTGTCCTGAGGCATTTGACAGGCCATATGTACGTTCATCCATGTATATTTCTGCCCTGGCTATGGCTGTCTTGTGGCATGATGTCCGAGCTAGCTTTACACTAGCTATGCTGGGAGCTTTGTATGCCGGGTTTCATCAGACATCATTAGACCTGCTCTACCCAACATGCTTTAAACAAGGTGGTAAATTCATCTCACGGGAAAGCCGTGTGGATAGGAACTGTAATGTAATGACTGTAATGACTTAAATGTAGATTTTCTCCAGTGCTGTCTCAGTGAAGTTATTTTACTTTGTGTATAGGGGTCAAATCCAAAAGAACTTGATCAGTGTTACAAACCGATAATGCTGGGTATCGAGTGCTAACTGCAGCGGAAGGGACTATGCACCAAACAGTGCAAAATCTGTTCTGGATGATGTTGTTGGAGTCAGGTGTTTTATTAAGTCCTTATGCAATGAGTCCTTTGGCTGTTAGGAAAAGAGATTGAGTAGAGCTTGACATTTTTTTGGTTTGTTTTGTTTCTTTAAAATGTAATGTATTTCTCATCCCCATAATGGTAAAGAAATACAAGAAAGGCAAATGAAGTTTTTAAAATATCAACGGTATATGGCTTAAGAGAGTTCCGTCAACTGAGGAAAACCATTTATCTGGTGTCTCCCAAATGTGATGTGCTTTATTACAGGCTATGTGTGATTGCATTGTGTGTTGCCTATCACCGCAACCGTTGTGGCATTTTGCATTGGAAAAGTGATGTCTAGACATGGCCGTGAGCGTTACCTCTGCAGTTTATATCCCTCAGGAGTCAGAAATGTGTCCAGCAATGACAAGTCCCCTTTGTATTTAAGCAGCTTTGAAATACTGGAATCAATCACAGTATTTTATCACAGTGTTTATCTGTATGTGCCTTTAAAGAATACAGATCTTTTGTATTGTATTTTCATTTATTTGTATACTTTCTTCTTGATTTAAGAAATCTGTCAGTGAATGGTGGTTCTGATGATCTGGTGGAGTGTAAGCAGGAGACTTTATCGAGTCTGTGGAAGCAGTTCGTGTACTGAGTTTGTTTAAATACAGATGCGTTTGCTCACGAACAGTGAGAACTTTACAAGGACAAACCACAAGGCCAGAGGAAATTAAAAACAAAAGAACACCCAATTGCTATGTCTGGTGAGACTGAGCACTGATTACTCTATCCTTGTCCTGCTAGGATCATGATGGTGACAACTGCGTTGTATGTCCTCTGACCAGACTATAAGGCATAGGTAGTGGAGACTTGGACAGCTTAAATTCGGAACCCTTCCTGGAGGTAGTTACGGAGCAGCATAATTAGACAGAAGGGGCTCAGAATCTTATGGAAGAGAAGGCAGTACAATCCGGGAGGGTTCTAAGGTAGGGGAGGTTAGGTGTTGCAGTTGGGTACATACTGGCATTTGTAATGCACCTCGCGTCGTTACGTTACGCACGAGGAGAGCGGAAAATTACAATTGGGTTACTCAAGACTGTAGTAAATCTGGTTAATACCCCATACTTCTGACACGCCTGTCAATGTGGTACGGTGATTATTTACCTTGGCACCCTCAGCTCCCAGCAGGAAGTCCAGTTGGTGAGCGCAGCATCCCAAAGCTTGCTGGCCACGCCAGAGCGCTCCCCTCAGCAGAGCTTGCCAGGGTCGGGACCAGCTTCTGATGGCAAACTGCCTTTCCAAAGGAGAGCGTGTCAAAGGGGGTCACTAACTCTCACCAGCTCGCTCCTAAGTGCTCTGGTCTTAAACCTGGGGGATTACGACTCGTGAAGCCAGTTGCTGTGGTTTTATTTTAAATCAAGAAGCTGTAGTGGTGAGACCGATGCACTGAATTCCGTCAGCACGCGCTTTTTAGCTAGAGCTGGGAATAAGTAAACGCCTCAAATAATCTCTGGTTTTGTCATCTCTTTGGTAGCGTGCTTGCTTCCTGTGTTACGAAAGTTGTCATTAGATTAGCTGAGTTTAAGCTTCCTATCTCACCAGCGTTTTTTCCATTATTTTTGAAGTCTTTTTCAGGAGGTACTGATATCATGTTTCTGTAATAGAAGTTAAATTATGCCTGTTGGAATTATTAATTCTTTTCTCTCCACTGTCTTTGTCTAAAATAGCTTTCTAACTCTGATACTTTCTTAGATTTTTTTTTTTTTTTTTTTTAATGGCAGATGCTACTGTAATACCATGCAGGCTAGGGAAGCATAATACTACTTTTGTCTGCAATTGGTGCTCTTTAATAATTTGTACAAAAATCTGAACAACCTATTTAGCTGTATCACTTCTTATTCTCACTCTGTGAAATACCTCAGGCTTTTAAATGAAGTTCTAAGTATGAGGTATGTGGTGTAGGAGCAATTTCCTTCACTGTGCCAGAGACTGATGACTCCAGTTTGCATGAGTCAAACGAGGTTGTTAGCGTATGGCATCGTGGTGTGGGCATTTTGGTTGCTTGCTTTCCGTTTGTTAAAACATCTGTGTGTCAGGAAGAGGGGTGAACTCACCTATGCAAAATAAAACCAGCATGAACAGTGTTTTTCACCATTACAACCATCACGCTACTTTTCTTGGCCTCCTGTGGGAAAGTGCTGCTGTTTAATGGCGACCCTTCAACTGTGAACTCTGGATGAAAAAAATAAGTCCTTGAGATGCACAGTGTCATGTTTGGTTCATCAAGGGTAGGATATTGAATTGCTCATTTACTTATCAAAGCAAAAGGTATATCATTACCTGCTCTGGTGAGAGGTTTCCCTGCCCATGGCAGGGGGGTTGTAACAAGGTGATCTTTAAAGTCCCTTCCAACCTAAATCCTTCCATATAGTCATGAGATTTTAAAGCAAAAAGCCACACTCAATTTTCAGAATAGTGGAGTAGAACTTGCCCAGGACAGTCCCACCTTAGACCACGGGCAAACATTTTGCCTGTGCTGCATACCCTGCTTGACCTTCTGTACGTCACTTATGGTTAAATCTCAGTTTCCTTTAATAGATGCCATTTGCTTGCCAGGGTGTGCATTTGCTTATACTGTTGGTGAAATCGCAACTTTTAGTGTAGCTAATGATTGAAGTAACACTTGAATGTGAAGGTCTTTAGGCTTGTCTTGAGGTTTTACCCCTTTGATTGATCATTTTTGGCTTTGCAAATGCAGCCGTGGCCTTGCAAATTGATGTTTGTTTGTGGTTTTCACATCAACTGTTGCGTTACTGCTGTAGAGGGTGCATTACCCCCTTTTGTGTTCTTTTGTCTTCAAATATAATACTGAGTTTAGGAGTTACCAGGATAATATTTAGATTTGTTTTTTTTCATATTTTATTTTTTGGGATGCTAAATAGTTTCTTGATTCATTGTGTGTTTATTAATTGTTACCTAAAATTTCCTGTAATGGTTTCTCTCTGTGTTTGCTTGATTCCTTTATTATATCATCTAGTCTTGTGGTAAAGTTGGATTGGAGAGTTTGCCCCAATTGGACAGCAGCATTCACATTAATCCACTAACTCAATTCTATGTCTTCCTAAACTGTGACAGCAGCACTGTGGTATAAAATCTTGAGCTTGCTTCATAAGGACACTTCTTCTTTGTAGTTACTATCATTTAATTTATTTACTTTTGAAAGCTACATATTATTTTAGTAAGTGACAGGTTTGTATTTTGCGTTTTTAGTCTATGACCACAGTAATAAGTAGCCTTTTTCCTTAAAAGATAGTTTCAGGGTCATCCTAATTGATTGCTTTCACTCACTTGCTTATGTTGTGCTCTTCATTTGAGCATCATTGTCTAGATGGTAATGAAACAAAAGCCCAATTAAGCCTCACGCTCTACTGGGAAGCAGCTTGCCAGAATTTGACAGTAGAACAAAGGACGATTCATGGAGAAATTTCTTCAGAGGCAAATGTCTCAGTGGAGGTCTGTAAAGCAGCACACGTGATTTTAGGCACTTACCAGCTATCACTTTTGAATTATTTTAAATTTGTGGCTGAGCCTTCTGCTCTGCTCCAAAGGTGTAACTCAGAACACTACTTGTACTGGAGAGCTAATTTCTTCCACCAGCAATGTGAGAGCCTCCTCAAAATGTTGTCTTCCCAAAGTAGGTGAGATGAGAGTTAAGTGACCTCTTAGCTTCTTAAAATATTTCCATACAGGGCTATATGATGAATTTAATCTTTGGATTACTATTTTTTTATTCAAAATGTAACCCTGTAAAACCCATTTAACTTAAGCTATCATAGTTATTACTCTTAATATTTTTGTTTTAAAAGCTGTAAATCTGAAGAGTTACTTTAGGAGTGGAAAGAGAAGAATAAATTAGAACAATATTTTTTCCAAGCTCTGCCTTGCATGGCTGTTGGCACTCATCCTGCTGAGTAAAGTGGTTTGAGAAAAGGGAGGGAACACACAAGATGAAGAGGAAAGTGGCCCAGAAGAGCCTGCTTCAACAGGACTCTTTAGACTAGTTACAGGACCCCTGCCTTATTGCATGAAAACTTGTAAAATGAATGAAAAGAGAATTTCAGTTGGGTCTCCAGCTTTCTCTCTCTTTTACTGTTAACTTTTTTATTTGAATGCCATAGCTCTGTATCACTTTATAGCAAAACCAAGACAATAATTGTCAACAGTTCCAAGTATGTGTGTACATTATTATGTTTGATTTCCACCGAGCCATAAACACTCTTTTGTCCTTTGCGTTTTACTAGCTATTGGCTTGGCTATTCCTTGTGGACAGGAAAGCCCTGTTTAATGCTTTGTAAAGTGGCCATCAGTTCCTTGCTTTTATCTCTATTCAGCATAAATTATTTTCTGCAAGGCCACAGAACTGTGTTGGCCAAGATTTGCAGGTGTCCCTTGTGGAGAGCTGTTTCAGAATAAAGGCTTAATCTTACTGCTTCTTTCCTCCCCTTCTCTCTATTTCATCTCTTCTTGAAGAACGCTAATCCTGAACGATAGGAGCCCATGGTTGGTCTCCTCCCTCCTCCATGGTGCACTTTTGTTATTGTTTTTTGTCATGTTCAGAATTAACCCTCAACTGGAGAAGCAGAAGCGTGTTCTTTTACCCTCGAGCTTGGAAACTTGGTGTGCGCTGCCACTGCAATATTTCTAAGGGGAAATTCAGCCCCTAATTATCAAATTAGATGCACATTCTGGTTCTTTGGCATGACTTTACTTCTGCCCATCTGTTAGGTTGGCACTCTGCCCTCTCAGAAAGTAGCCGACCAGTTTCAGCTGAGCAGAGGAGCCAACCAAAGATGGGTTAAGAGAGGCAGCCCGCAGAACACTTTATGTTCGGTTCCTCTTGCCAAAAGCTCTTCCTGTTTGCAAACAATGTCAGCTTAAGCCCATATGCTTCATTACATGGGATGACATCTGTGGAGACAGATGCAGAGATGGCAATACAAATGACATTTGATAAGGAAGGGCATATGTTATGAAACCAGACACCGCTATGAGTTTAAGACCCCGTCTGTGCTGCACGTGTGTACACAGAAATATAGATTGCTTGTATATTTTGTTGTGTCAGTGCATTCATTGGCCAGGGATGGGCCTTCAAAGAACATCAATGAAGTGCCTCAATGTTTAAGGTTTGTGTTGGGTGTAAGGCAGTGGTAGGGTTTGGTTGTTGCAAATTATTAGCCCGTGCCAGTGTTTTGCTTCAGTACCCTTTGAATGGTAACATGCATTAAAGGTCCAGGAGTTTGTACCACGTAAGGAAACGCGTTTGGATAACACTAATGAAAGAGGAGTCTGTTGTAGACGAAGGATTCTGCTGTGGACTGCTTTCCTGAAGGATCTCTCTGGTATCTTTCAAAATGGCTTTTAGGGAATTCACTGATTTCAGTGTTTAGCAATACATTATTTGGATGTGAATTTTCAATGTCTGAGTAGAAGAGCAGAAAAAAAACCTCCTTTGGAGCAACCGCTTTGTTTCTTTGCTAGATTATCCTGCTTTTTCACCAGGGGTCAGATTTCTGTCTAAAGCTACTTTTTTCCAATACCTCTGCTTTTTGGGTTTACAATGCAAAAATTTCATTTAAAAACCAGAAAGTTTATTTTAGTTATTGGAGACTTTTAAAGAGATACCATCAAATCAAGATCTAGTTAACTCCTTTAAACTGATTTTGATATTCTAAGCGTGTCTGAGGCAGAGTCATTTATTTTTCTCCTTCGAAAATGTTTTCTTTTGTTGCAATGTGTATGGTACAGCAACATATGTGCAAACAACAAGGGGTGTGGGGTTGTTTTTGGAGCCTTCCAGTCCAGTCATGTCAAAGATGTGGTGCAAAGCTACAGGAGAGAAGAAGGGAGCACAAGCAGTGACCGGGGCGGGGGGGCAATTATCTGTCCTGAAGGTGGAAAGAAGTCAATGAGAAGGGATTTCAGAGAGTCCCCAGAGAATAGGAAAGGAAAGAAAGGGGTTCTTTCCCCTTTCAGAAACTACAGTGATTTTGATTGCCTGTGCTACTACCCCCAAAAAGTCCTGGATTACATTTAGCGGATGAGTGATTTTTGCAGTGGCGATAAAGAAGCAGAAGAGTTATTAGTAGATGCAGAGAGAGTTGGCCTTACTCACAGTAATACCAAGTATGCAGGGGAAACAAGAAGTGAGGGTTCCCATCAATTTTTGGCAAAATAGAGAGACTTTAGTGAACATAGGAATAGTGCCCTTCTCTGACTGTGACATACCCTCATGTTGAGGGTATCAGTTAGTTATTAGATTCAGACCTTGAAGAATTAGCATCCTTGTTCTGTTCTCCAAATTGCTAAGGCTGATGGAAGCAAGTTTTTATTAAATAAACACTGTATATAATTCATTTTAGCAAGCTGAAGAAAATAAAGTTTTAATCATTTTTGCTTTGATTTCTGTGGCCAGCAAAGTGTTAATCAGAACAATTCCAAGCAAAATGTTTTGATTCTGAGGTGTAACATAATGCGATATTTGTGACATTCATGGGAGAGTTAATCTGCCAGATTTTAGTGTGAAATGCTATTAACTTGGTATTCTATTTAAGTATTTTACATTGAGTAAATATATTTGTTGGTTTAGAGCTCAAGCAAAAAAACCCATGTGCACTCTTTGGAATATAGTCCTCGTTGGCCATACTTGAAAACTAAATTTTCAGTGTTTGAGTCAATGGAAAACACGCATGTCAAAGAAGATGAAAAGGTACTGGCAAAGTGATTCTTTCCATTAAAAAATCAAAATTGCAGATGGGTATGTTTTTTGTATCCCTTTAATGGAGTTAATACTTGGTGTTCACAAAATTGAGAATGATTTTTGTAATTTTGTCTGGCTTTTTATTGAAAAGATTTACCCAAGTGAAATAGTGTATTTATATATTTAGGTACATAGGACTGTAATGAACAATTGCAGAAATTGACCTCATATCTCTAACAAGCGGTTTTGATAGTTCTTATACATTAAAATCTTCTTGTCTTATTTGAGGAACTTGCTGTGTTTTCCAAATCACGTCTGGCAATTTTGGAGAGTGGGTGACTTCTAATTTTTCATTCATTGAGATTTATTTTTGGAGCATTCCTTGGAATGACAAAACTCTTTCCTTGATAGCTTAAGGACAATGTTATATTTGCTAACCAAAAGAGCTCCTAAAGTGTATAGAGCTGTTAAATGCTTGGACCGAATGTGGTTTGTTGAATTGGCAGTGTTGTGGTGGGGAAACCAATCTGGAAGAAGAGGATTTCCTTAATCATATTGATACAATCACTTTCTCTGCACAGTTTTTGTTGTGTACTTCCAGAAGGATAATTTCACTTCCAGTTTGGTTTAGACAAAGGAATTCTCCAAAGTGTTGAGGGGTGTTGGTTTTTCTGCTTGGTTGGAGTTATTAAGAAACCTTGAATACCTTGTTTCCCACTCTTATACAACTCTGTTTTATCTATAATAAAAGTTTAATGATAATGATGATTTTTATTTCCCTCAACCCCAAAGTACCACATCACCGTGGTAGAAAAGACACTGCCAAGTATCTTTTTCAGTATCTTTTTCTATACACTGGAAGGTATTACTCACATTACTCTCATTAACTCTTTCCTTGAAGTGTCTCCATCCAAAAGGTAAAAATAAACACTTCAATTTCATTTTGAAACTGGTTTAGCAGTTGCAAAATGAGATTTCTGATAGATATATGAAAATTCAGTGCAAGTAATACAGATGAAATTGCAGAGACTAAGATGTTTACTGGCATTTCTTTTTCTCACTGTGTCAAGCTACTAAAAATTGCATCTATTTGTAAAATGGTCATATTTAAATTAAATTATCTGGGTTTGAAGAAACACCGTACTTCTGGTACGTTTAATGTCAGTGGGTTTTATACATTTTGCAGAAAAGTTGGCCTTATTTTCCAAGAGGTAGAGGATACCCTTATAATTCACTGGTACATCTTTTGGTACATAAAGCGTGGCTCACGGCTGCAGTGCATTCAGTTATCAATGGATCTCCTTGTATTTACATCTACAGGTACTTTTTCCTATTGAAAGATCAAAAAAGCTTTTTATTTATTTGGATACATGGTGAATTGCATTCACCATGCTTAGTGCCTAAGCACTATGTTAGTGCTTAGGGAAAGTAGCCAGAGGAAAGGGTTTGGCTTTGGTCGTCCTACGCAGCATTTTAACAGCAGCATCGCTGGAGACAACAGGCTACTAAAATGGAAGAAACTTGCTTGACTTTCCCCTTGTTTTGTCCTTTGTGGATTGATGGGTCAGCATCGCTATGCCTTCTGTATTTAAATGTTGCTGCAGAGAGATATTCTGGGCTGTTTTTTTTTTTTTTTTTTTGTGGCTTTTGAGGTTGGCTTGAGTTGGTGGGACAGGAACTCTGCGAGGCACATGAGGTGCTTTAGTAATGGGAATCGTTTTTTCTTTAGTATTTGCTTTTGGACAATTGTTCTTCTTGCCTCCTTGTGCTGCTGTTAAGTGTTTTCAGTGTGGTGATTTTTTCCATGCTAGCTCTGCCATTCTGCCAGCCGTGGGATCAAGCTCTCCGGTCCAAGCCAATCATGTAGGCCATTTGCTGCAATTTTAGGATCAGCGTGCCGAGAGTTCTGAGGGAATCCATGGCCTGGTGCTACCAGCCCAGCAGCTGCATTAGACTTCAAAGCTCTAGTCTGACACACTGGAGAAATAGTTTTCATTTGCAAAAACTCTCTTGTCAGTGCTCATTAGAGAGTTTAGACATTATTAACTTCCTTAGATAGATCATCTCCAGTAGTGATGGCTTGCTTTGAAAAGCCTGTTTGCTTGCCCCTCTGGTACAGTAGTGGCAGCTATCTCGAAAGGAGGAGTTGGACAACTCTGAGATACCATCTGGACCAACCTGGGGATCAAAACAATTCTCTTTTAGAGAAGCGCTGAAAGGAATTCCAAAACTTACTAACCAGATGCTCAATGAGTGCTGAATACATTGACATCTGCCAGAAATAGGGAAAACACTGAGGTGTACTTTTTTGTACTTTTTTGAAATGTGCTAAATTAAAATGACAGATCTACTTCAAATAGGTAACACCATTGAATTTATTATTTTTTTTTAAAATAGAATAGTGAGGATGCCTGCATTGTAGTGGCTGAATAACAGAGCAGTAGAGCATTACTAGAAAAATGGGATTTCCAAATAATCTTGGAAATTCCATTCCCTTAATTATTTTCTTTACAGAGACAACTTGCAGCTTAGCCCATTGTTGCCCATTGTTGCTACAAGATTCACAGTGGTTTGGCATCACAGATCTCTCCTAATGATATTAATCCTCACCATGAAAACTAATGATATTAATCCTCTGATGCAAATTTTCTGCTCCCGTGATCATTTGAGCGCAGTCCTTTGGAGATGGGGGAGAAAAAATGTCAGCAGCGAGAGGGTTACTTGAGGAACATGAGAGTTAAACACCTGACATCTGATGAGTCACCCTCCAAGTATGTGTGATTGAATGATGGTTAACTGATTGCTGCAGTTGATTAAGACCAAATATACCTGAAACGTGAAACACTTTATTTTTGAAGGTAGTAAGTGCCCCGTAAACACCCATGGTTTACAGACCTTACTACAATTCAACTGCCTGCAAAAACCCCCACAATTGTCTTCAGGAATGGGTTTGTGCATTAAGTAAGTGTCTGTTGTTGCCAAGCAGTAATTACTAACATTTTTTAACACACTTTTAAAGTGTTGCTGTTTTTAATTGTTTTCTAATGATAATGAGCCTCGATGAGAATTGCTACACCTGGTTGTTTTCCGCTTCATTCCTTTCTAATGAAGCGACTTGTCCATTTAGAAGTTTCCAGGTTATTTTGACTTAAAACTGCATCCGGGCTCTGATTTTAAGAGCAAAATGTAAATGTTGTACCACCATTTTTTTGATGGTCCACATGTTCAGCAAGACAATAAAAGGTTTGGTCTTTTGGCACAGGCATTAAGCTGGTAAGATATTGGCATAAATCATGGTGAGATACATTCAGTAATGTCCATGTGTTGGGAACACACAGGGTAGGGACTGAAGAAGTTTTGACCCATCTGATGCAATTGCTAAAGGCAGAGGTTGTACATCACAAAGTTTCCTTTAGCTGTATCAGCTTTTAAGAGAGAACAGAATAGCATCTAGCAAGCCTCAAACAACTGTTGTAAATAATGAATCATTTCAAAATGTGATTATGGTTGTAATCCTGCAGGATGCAGGTTGGGCATTGACAAACAGGCCTGTTGGAAAGGCAGAATGCCACTTTGCCTCCTGCAGCTGTGTTGTCACCGACCATTAGTTGTACAAGGAGCTGGTCATTCAAGTGCTTAAATATAGATGGAGAAGCTTAGGAGTAAATAGCTATTTAAACGATCAATGTTTCTAGTACAATACTTAAGCCAAGATTTACTGTTGCAAACGATGTCTGAGCAAACAGTAGTGATGCTGCGGATTAAAAAATAAATTAAATACAAATAGTGAAATTTTGTGCTGAATTCACCAGCAGTAACTCACTGCTGGAATGTGAAACAGTAGTCCAAAATTAGTTGAAGTTTTTATAGATGGATTATTGAAATGATGAAGCTGTTTGGAATGTGGGGTTTTGAAACGACTAATCCAGGGCAGTGCTTTTGTTTTGATAGTTTTGTAGATGCTTTTGTATCTTTGGAAGGAGTTATGACCATTGTTTCTGGTATTGTACATACTTAGCGCACAAGCTTTTAGTAAATTACCATTGTTAGACTCGCATCTTGTTAAACAAACATAGATTGAAACAGATTCCATGCTGTAAAAACAACCGCATGCAAGCCAACTTCTTTGTGCATGTGAGTTATGTATCATTTCCCCTCAGGAATTAACAACATACCTTGAACTCCCCTTCTTAATTTGATTGAAAGAGAGAGCCTTGCACACAGAAGAATAAAAACTCTTGGACTCTAATCTCTTAATCTCCATAAAATGCTTGAATGTTTTGCTTTGATAACATACGAAACAAATCTGGTGGTCCGTAACATTTCTGATGTGCTTTCCCTTTTTTTTGCAGCAAAAAGAAATCAAAGCAAACATAAACCAATATATGACAGATGAGTTGCTGTTGGTAAAAGTTAGCCCTCAAGCATGAAGAAATTCCATAGCTTTAACGCTCCTTTCTAATATGCTAGTGGAACATCATTTTGGTGGCCTGATGATGATCCCTTTGCCAGTGTAACATGGTCTTCCTGCCAGTGGGATTACATGCACTTTGTGGTCTTCTGTGTTAGACCTTTCAATGCTAGGAAAGTCTCTTCACTATCAAGAAATTCAACTTTTTGGCTAATGAGTTTTTGCACTTGGAGGCAGATTTTCTGAAGTATATGTGGTACCTTTCTCAAGCTTGGAATCAGGAATTGGTTGAGATTCAAAATTGGGCAACTGAAACGAGAAGATGCACGTCATAGTCCCAGCTCTAGCATAGCATTTACAGTCAAAGAAACAGCTTTACAAAAACAATCTGTGCAAGGGAGAGGAAGATTTTTCAACTCAGTTTCCATCATACCTTTCCAAAGAGAGATACTTCATGGGGTCCTGCAGGATCCAAAATGGAAGTTACTTCCTGAGCCCTGTTTTTGGCATATACTCATAGGTGAGGTGATCTCCAAACATGTTGTAACTACTCTACTATAATTAGTCCTAGTGCAAGGAGGTTCAACTTCTGGTTTTTAAGTCTCTAGGGCTGGAAGAGTGGGGTTTTTTTGTTGTTGGTTGATTGGTGGTTTTTTAGTAGGTGCAGTGGTTTGATCTTTCTATTATAAATATCTCTTAAAACAAGCATGTCCTGGTTTTCTAAATGTAAGGAAAATATACTTGTTTTAAAAGTGTTTTTTAGCTCTTAAAGTACTTAAAGCTTTTAAACACAAATCTGCCCTTTGTATTGAACCACCTGGCCCTGATATTTTCCCAACCTATGGGATCTTACGCTGGGACTTAAAAAAAAAAAAATAAAATAAAATGGCTTCAGAGGAGGATTGCCTGCCTGAAAAGTCTGCTCCAGAAATGCTTGTAGGACCTAATCAGAATAAAAAGCAAAGAAAATACTGGTGTTACGTGATGTGTGGATTAGATTGGCAGGAAACTGGACCATGGTTAACTTCACTCGTGTACTGAAAACAAACCGAACCCCACACCCACACTGTTGGTCTTAGTCTTTAAAGTTTTGTTGGCAAAGCTCGGCCTTTTAGGAGTGGGAAAACAAGCCATACCCACAATAGACATAGTTTTGCTGGCAAAAAGCTCAGTGTAGTCTCTGCCAGTTGAATGAAATCCTTTGGCATATGTATTTTATTCCATTCAAGGAAGAGGCTTGGCTACCCCTTCCCTGCTCCCCCATCCCTCTTTTTCCAGCCCAGCACAAATTGTGTCTCCACTAGTGGGATTCGCAGAGATAACGCTGCTGCTGCCGTCCCTTTTAAGCTTTGGTAAGACATGAGAAGAAGCTGCCACAATCTCAGATCTTAATTTGTTTCAGTAGATAAAGAGAAAAATGCTATCAGAGGTGATAGAGAGATCACTTGGGTGCAGACATCGCATGAAAAGAGTAAGGCAAGTCCTGTCAGAAGTACCAAAGCCTCTGATGAGATTCCCTGGGACTTGTCACTCTTAGTGCACTGACTTAACTTTCTCAGTGACATGGTTTTGCCTGGAGGCAGCAGTAAATCATCAAAATATAACAGGATATCCTGGCATGACAGGGAGAAGATCTCAGGGATCTAGGTGTCCCAAGGCTGTGACTGGCTGATGGAAACGATTACCAAGTGGAAGCTCCAGTTTTGGAGTGATTTTTTACTTGTTTGTTTGTTTTCTTTTTTAAAAAGAAAGAGTTGCATGGCTTTTGCACGCCAACAACTGCTCGTGGAAGATAAGAAATTGCAGCAGCCAAAGCTTTAGATTTATTACTGTGGTCAATTTCCTGTTATTTTTAATAGGATACGGCCCCTCCACTTCTGAACCAGTGAGCTGTATCAAAGAGACTGTATCGTGTTTCAGTCGCTCTGGCTGTCCCTGCTTGAAAACATGCTCATGACTGGGGTTTAGGCTTCCTAAGCAACATTTTATCTGGTTTAACTTTTTTGGGTGTGCTGTTTGTGGACGTGTTTCAGCTCCCTGTAACAAGGATTCTTAGGAGCCTTTGTGGGGTGTGTTTTAAAGCCGAATTATTTTTTTTTTTTTTGGCAAAAAAAAGAGTTTGTGTCGAGGTTTGCTCAGCACAGACAGTGGGGAACAAGGACTACCTGATTGTCAGGGTACCTCTGGCCCAGCGCTCCAGCCTGGGTCACTGCATGGGTCGGAAATTAGGGAATTCTTGGCTGGCTGCTGGGAGAGAGACTCGGCCACTTTGCAGTGCCTGAGTGGCTGGAAGAGGGGGAGGAAATCTGGCTGGTAAACTTTTAGCAGATAAAATTTGGGTTAAAAAGCAAGGTTTTAACAGAGGGAAATGAGCATCGTGGATAGTTATTTTCCTTTGATTGGTTTTATTTGGATTCTTTTGGCTATTTTCATTCAAAAACATTTTGAACACTGTAAATAGTCAAAATATCCCAATGTTCTCGTGTGATAAAAATAAGGAAACAGAAAATTGAGGCAGGCATTAACAAAGGACCACAGAGAGAGTCAGAGCAGGGAGATCAACTGCTCTATAATTTATAAGGTCTTGGTAGGGCTTTGAGAGGGAAGTGTTAGTACCCTGTATGTGGGATCCAGAATAACTTTCTAAAATTGTGCAATACAGTTGTAGTGTGGCAAGCTAAATTCATAATTGTAATTGTTCAGTGGTCATTTCTAGACTTGGTAGTAAATTTCAAATCTGCTCATTAAAAGATGTTTTGTTATGTTGTTTTTCAGTTGGATTTCCTACAGAATTTTAGTTTTTTGGTGGCTGTGGGTGATTAGTTTGTCCTTAGACCATCTAACTTAAATGATATTAATTTTAATTGTGTGTATAGTAATGTTTTTATTAATTAAGATAATTAAATGCAAATCACATTGAACAGTGGGTACATGTCTGATCAATATTTTACCGAACTTAAGGACATGGTATATGTCTCTTGGGATTTAGCATTAGGAGCTTCTTGGTTTGAACAATGAATTTTCGGTGTTCATCCTTAGAAAGTCATGAGTCTTGTCATACTTTTGATAATCCAATTATTTTTCCTTTCTCTATCCTTCTGAATGCTTTTGCCTTCTGTTAATGATATTTTCAACAAATAAAAACAAGCATTTATGATCATCTGAAGATGGCTAATTTGATTTCTTTGGATAAATATTTGTATTGGTACAATCCTGTGGAGAGTTTTTATGTACAAGAGCTGAGGAAGCAAAATAAACATAATTTTCAAGTCCAGGTGACCTGTAAAGTTTAAATAACATCCAGCATGCCTTGAGGACTGTTAAACTTTTGTATGCTGATTCTGGATAAAAAATGAGAAATACAAGTCAGGCTTCAGCTCTGAAGGTGAGATAGCTATTCTTGTTTTCAAGGATCTGTTTAATACTGCACTGAAAGAATGAAAGTGTTTTATAAATTGCATAATACTACCTGAAGGTATATCTGAATTATAAAGCTTGTTCATAATTGGAACCAGCTAACTTGGTTGCTAATTAGACAGTTTGTAATTCTGAGCAACCTTATTCTGTTGACAGGAATAAATGTTCCTAGCAGTGGAGACAAGTGCTTCTTGCTAAGGAGAGCTTTATTACCTTTAAGAGCTTCCTAAGGTAAATATAAAGGCTTTTTCATGTAGTTTTTGCACCAGTTTTCCAGCACCGATACTCCATTTGTAGAGAGAGTCCAGCCTTCTGCTCCAGACCCTGTAACATACTGGGTTTTATCTGTTTTTGCTTTTTAGATGCTTGCCTTTAGTGTTTACTGGTACCTCTTTGTACAGAAACAATGTGTCCTATAGGGAACATAAATATTTTCCTTTAAAGGTTTCAATATGCTTATTATGTTGTCTAAAACTAAACTAGAAAATAAACTTTAAAATTCAAGCATGCATGATTTGTTTTTACAGTTGGAATAGGAACAAATTTATACTTAGCATCCAAAATATTTTGAAACAGCATATCTCCAAAGGTTTTCTGTAGCTTTGAGTCAATAGAAAAGCTTTTGTGTTGCCAGTTCTTTTTTTTTTTTTTTCAAAAAAGGTACTTTTTGATTTCAGAAAACTCTTTACTAGTGGTATCCTATGTTTCTTGTCTAGTTTTCTTGCTCAAGCAGATCTTTCAGCTGCTTATGGTGTTCCAGACCATCTGCATGTATATCCAGGTATTTGTTTTGAGACGTTCTTTTTTTCTTAGAAAAGAATCAAACTTCTGCTAGTTTTTGGAATATTTTGCTTTGTTTTTCAGTCTGCATGCCCTTTGGGATGTTCATAGTGCATTTCAGATGTTGAGTTTTACTCCTTTTTGGTTGCAAGAACTATAATATGGAATGAAGGTAGGTATATTTGCATGCAATAAAACTATCTAGATGCTCTCTGCTTCAGATTCTAGATATTAAAATCTCCCAACTAAGTTTCTGAAGACTTCTACCTCCCAGCTAAATTTCTGAAGACTTCTGCCCAAATTCTGTAAGCCAAAACCACAATGACTTTGGGGAAAAAACGCAGACCTTGCAGTTCCCTTCATGGAGTTGTAATAATGCCAGTCTCAGTGGTTACTAATATGGTATAGGGCTTCAGAGCCTCTGAAGGCATCATCCTTCTCAAAGCTTTTCCATTCTGGAAAAATCAGTTTGTCAAGCTGGCAGTAAATTGTGATGGCTTTGACTGCAGTCAGTCCATTTCAGATGCAGAGCCCCCAGAAGCCTTGTTTCCCTCATGGGCACTTGCCCAGCTCAGTCCTTACTACCTTTTGCACACGTCATGTACTGTCATCGTTCCTTTCCATAGAACTTGTAATAACTATTTGTTTCTTACCATCTTTTTCCCCACTGCTGGAGCAGAACTGTTTGTCTTTCTAAAATTAGATATCCATGGATACATACAATATTTTTCTCTGTTAAAACTTGGCAGTTTAGATTGTGTATGGAAAAGAAAAGTGTGTTCCACTACAGGAAGTCTGTATGCTGTATTCTTCATTTACAGGAGTAGAAAATGTTGCATGGAATATTTCACTCTTTGTTCTGTAGGAGGAAAACAATACTTACAAAAGTAGGTTTATTCTAATGTCTGTAGCCAAACTCTTCCTCTGTTTTCATTGTGCAGTATTCAGGGTACCACCCTATGAAGGGGAGCTAACTACATATGGGATATTGCTAAGGCATGTAATTTACTTTAGAGTTTTTATGTCATTGCTGTCCTGTTTCTCCAGCTGAAAGAGGGTGTTCAAACACCCTGAACTGTGTAGACCATTCTTTAATGTAGGTCTTCTTGCCAGAACATCTCCCTTCTATTCTCAAGATCCCAGTGTTTGCCTTGTGTTTGTGGGTTCTTAAGACTCCACAGGTAGCTGTAGTAATGGTAGGAAATTATAAAGTACATTATTACTTTTCTTCGCTATAAAAGTAGTTGGTTTTGTTTTCTAGAACCCCTTAAGATGCATAAAGACTGTTCCAAGGTAAAGCAAAGTGAGGAACCAGGAGGCTATTTGAAATCCAGGGTGGCAGGCAGTCTTGATTCCATGGTGGGCTGGCTTCACCACGTTAACTTCTTGAAACTAAACTATTATTTTTCACATCTATACACGAATAGATCATTCTCACTTCTGTGAATTACTAGGTTTACAGAAGTGAACCTTCAAGAATTGAAAGTTCAGATAGTTGTGAACTTATTTTCATGGAGTGATATAATGGTGCTCTTCTGCTCTCTGAATAATAACACAGATAAATGGATTAGCATGGGTCTTGAAAATGGGTAACGAATACTTGTGTTGGACCTCTGTACTGAAGAAGCTAAAAGATAAATTAGGGTTGAGGTGGTTTACAGCTTTGTTTTCGGTCAATGGTATAAGTCCCAGATTTTTGTGCATTTTTATGTTTAGAACACAAGTTAGATGAATGAGAGTTGCTTTTTAGTAGGTCTCTACAAAAAAAAAGTAAATGAGCTTTGGCTGCAGTGGAAAAAAAACCATACAGCCTGAACAGGCAAAGGAGCTTAGGAGAAGGGTCTGGCCTTTCAGATTGTGTGTGTTACATGGGATTTATGCCACCCGCTGTTTTACTTCTTCAGAACACTTTTGAAACTTGTAAAACTTGGCCAACAGCTGGAAAGTTTTTTGCCCTTTCCTGTCTGCACTGAAGAAATGTTTTCTCGATGTTCTTTGCTTATCTTTGCCAACCTTTATTTTCCCTTCCCACTCTCTCTCCACTTTATGCCAGTGTTTTTTTTTTACCTCTGCAAACTAAATACTTGCTTTAACTTAAAAAAAAAAAAAAGTTGTGGGTTTCTTTTTTTCTTCTGTAAGACTAAATACTTTCATAACTCAGGGTAAGGAGAAGATGCTGTTTCAGTCATACTAGCAGGCAAAACGTTTAGCCCAGTGACCTGAATAAGAATCCTGCAATATGAACTTGGTCTTGTGGCTCTACTAATTAATTTATTTTCAGTTCGGTTGTGAAAACATGGTAGAAGAATTTGTGCTGCCTTGTCACTGTCAGAAGATGCGTATCTGTCGTGCATGCGTCCTAATGCCAGTTAAAGTGCCGGGATTACTCGAGTGTTTAGAGGTAGTGATGAAGGACTTTGAAATTCATGAGTAGCTGGTGTCAGGATGCTACATCTCCCAAGATGGCACACGCTTGCTCGGGGAAGAAGTGAAGATACCTGTCACGTTTAAGGGTTTCATTTGCTGCCGATTGTTGATGGTGCAGCTGGGTCATTGCTTTCCAGAGTGGTGAACAGCCGTGTCCTGAAGGAGCGGATTGTTCAGACGGGCTGATGTGGTTAGAAAGGGGAACAAATCCTTTCATAATGTGGTGTTTAATGGTCCTCAGTGATACCTTATTGGGAAATTAATGATGATTGGTTTTCTCTACCAGAACACCTGACGGAGTAGGAGGATCACAAGAGACAGGTTCTTGGACTCTCTCTTAGATTTTCTTTCGGTGACTTCTTGGAATTTTCTGTCAGGGTTTCCTGTCAGTTGCCTGTCTGCACTGGTTTGTTGTTTGGTTTTGTTTGTGTTTTTGTTTTTTTAATTTATTTTTTACCTATTAGCTTTTCTTCAAAACACCACTTTTTTTTTTTCCTTACTCTTTCTTGATCTTTTTTAATATTTATGCTTGGATATTTTGCAATATTCTTTTTCCAATTGAATCCTAGGCTGTGTGACTCTAATAGTTTAATATTATTTTTGGCACAACCTGTAGTATTAAGATCCAGCTATATTTTACTATGCAAACTTTATATATCAAACTTGAGAAAAAGGACTGAAAAAATGAAGCAGCTTGATTTTGGAATATGTAATCAATAGTTGCCAATGAAAACTGATGAAATCTCATAAGAATATGGCTGTATTCCATCAGATCTTCTTGGGTTGTGACCGAAGAAAAACACAGGTATGTGAGTAGTCATTTGAGCACAGTTCTTGCTTCTAGAAACTTTGTAAAAATAACCAGGTACAACAAAAATAAATTCATTATTCTTACAGGGATATCCTGATTTTGACGTGCCGGTATATGACTTTGAACTTTAGTCTTGCATAGAAATGGCAGTTATTTTGAAGGTAGCCCTTCAAAAGGATTCTCCTATTTATGCTATGTGAATGCCTGTGTTATATTTAGGCACTGAAAATTCTTTTGGACTGAGTGTCCTGTATTCTGCAGTGGGGGGGGGGAGTGGCTGGGGAAGACACGATGATACTTAAAACTCTTTTTCAGTGCCTGCTCCATCTTAGAGAGTCAAAGCTGAACTCTGCTGCCTCCAGTCTCCCTCACAGAAGAGCAGGTTATAAACTCTCCTTATGATGAGGTGCGGGGCAGTGGTTTGTATTGCAATGGTGCAATGGTACCCTTTATTTAGCTGAAACGGAATACTTGAATTCTGTCATAATTGAACTCAATGCCTTTCCAAACCAAAGCAAGACAGTGTCACTTCTTCATGAAGTCTACTGTGGTGGTTGGCTTGATTTCTTAATTTTTTTCTTCTTCAAATATTTCCACTGTGAAGTTGGAAGTGGAGAACTGGAGGTCTTAAGTCAAATTTTGTATTGTCATTATAGTCTCAGTCTCAGGAGGGAAGAGCAGAGCTGGTGCTATCTCTCAGCCGAATCGTGCTTCACCGGGATTGTCAACAAATTGTGGGAGTTTCTCATTCCTTACTCTGCATGGTCTTTGTAATGGCTTTATCTGTTGCTTCATTCCTGGCATCAGTTCTGTAAATAATTACCCTGTGACCCTTTGGTCCTTAGTAACTCTTTCAAAAGCACAGCTAATCATTTTATAAAAAAAAAAAAAAGGCAAACTGGTTAATTCTTGGCAAGTTTGTCTCGGAGCCTTGTCTCTGCACATGGAAATGATGAACTTTAGCAGTAATGAACTGCTGGAATGGAATTGCAGCGCCCCGGCCGCTTGGTGGAGAGCGCTCCTCAGTCCCTTCCACTGATATGGTGGCCTTGTAGGCAGTAGATGTTGCTGTAAGACAGCATCACACCTGGTTTTGTCAGCAGCTCACTATTCCAGGAATTTGCGTTGCCACAGATCGGTCTTTTGAAAAAAATGCACACTAGTATCACATCTTGGTCTGCAGTTTGATTTCTGTTCAAATCTGTTGCTATTCAGCCACTGGTTCTAGAAAGGCTGTGGTTGGAGATGTGTCTCACTCCCACGCTCTGTAGGCACAGCTAAATTGTCTTCACAGGAATGGTGTGAAGCACTTCAGTAGGCTTGGAGGTCTTCACAACTGTGAAGGACAGATTTTACTCTCTTTTGTTTAATATGACCAGTACATCCATATGGCATTGCCAACTTCTGCAGTAGAACTGGGGATTATGAAATTTGATTTCCTTTTTCTTCAAAGTGGACGTAAATATAAGGTTTCTTGCTGGCTATCTCATAGCTTGTGGGCTTGCTGTGCTAAATCATTTAGCTCCTTTAAGATGTGAGTGTGATCTTTTGTCAACGTCCACATTAAGCTGCAGAGGAATGTGAGTATCAGGCTTCAAGTTAAAGAAATGAGATGCTTCCAACTTGCTAACCAGAGACAGAATTACAGGAAGGGCTGTACCTCATGGGCTTTCTCCACTCGTTTTATTTTTGGGTTTTTTTTTTTTCTTCTCTTCCTTCTCCCTGCATAAATGTTACAGATACCTCACCTCTTTAGATTTCTTCAAGTCAAATTATGTGATGCCAAACAGGATAACATGATACATACAAGAGAGATTGTTTAACCGTTTTTACTCTACCTTCTTCTGTTCTGATGTTTAGATTTTGTGTTTATAAATAAGAAAATAAACTTACATGGTCTATATATACTATTTGTCTTTGCTTGCATTCAGTAGCACTTCAATGGCCAAAGGCCTGTTTGTGCCACCTTGATATTTATGTGCAACAACTACACCTACCTGTGGTCGTATGGAAGATGTTTTGATTTTGTGTGAGTTGTGCTTAGATCTAGGTTTCTTTCATAAATTGTGCATCTTAAATTTGGAGTAACCTTTCTGTTTTTACATATGAGCACTAAAAGTGAGACTAACTTCTCTGTTGTAAATCTGAATTTCTTGTAAAGAACAGCAAAATCAGAAAATGTTAATATTAGATTATAATGATTGTCTCTCTCTCCATTTTAATGTACAAAGTCTATTTTGTGAACTAGGGAGAGTCACAAGCTTACAACTCATTATTAGCCTTTGTTACTCCAGTTGTATACTAAAATGTTAACATAAAAATGGATTAATCTGAACAAGGAATAAATCTTTTATTATCTTTTCAGCTCATGAGCGAGTAAAAGTTTCTGCACAGTATTTTTTTTTCCATCTGAAGTGGTTCAAAGAAACTACCTTCTCCAGTAGAGTCAGTTATTAAGAATTAGGTTTTAATCTCATTACACGCTGATAAACTCAAGTATGATTCCAAATAAAACTATCATTGTATGTAAAGGGTGAGTATTTTGTCCAGACTTATGGGGAAAGGTAGTAAAGCATTTATTGTAGCATTACTATGAAGCTGAGCAAAGAATGGCATGCCACAGGTTTTAGAATTTATTACAGTGGTTTTGTGTGTAAAGCTGCAACTTGCATTTTACACTCCAAAACTAATACAGTTTTACTAGCCTTCAGTACAAAGCTGTTCTCTTGAGTAGAATTGCAAATTGTATGTTAGAAGAAATAAGCAGCCAATCTAAACTTATCTATTATAGTATTAAATAAAAAAGAAAAATTATACTTTTGTACAATGAAAAAATATGGGATTACAGTTTTACAGTTCCTTCCTTTGAGTGCAATTAGCAGCACTTACTGGAATGCTGTGGAAGTAAATTCAAAATTTTTATCCAAAGCTCCTTTGAAAACTTTTGAAAAACGTACTAACGCTGAAGGATTCATATTGATGGCTCGAGGGGTATTTGAGGTGTAAGAGTTTCCTTGTTAAAAATTATTAGAAGGAAACCGTGACATCTGTTGTTAATAATATCTCAGATCCTATGTGCTCTCCAGCTCTGTGACAACCAGGTAATTGTTTTCAAATCTTGTTTATCAATACAGTCTGCAACAGAGATGAAGGAAGAACGCAGAGGGCTGCTCACAGAGAGGGGTCCTTTTGTAGCCTTGTAATTCTGAGACAACGGTCAAAGAAGTCAGTCGCTTCAAAGGTTCCCCCTACTCCCCCCGCCTTTAGCCATAAATCTTACTTCTAAGTATTTTGACTGTTTCAGGCTAGTGTTTAAGCCCACACAGTGGGCACTGGAAAATAATCCTTTAATACAGAAAGAAAAGTACCATTAGCTCATATCCGGCAGCTATTCTGTATTTCAGATGAGGTGTTTTGCTGTCGAAACAAACGTAGTTATTCATAGACTCTGACTGCGTGATTTACATCAAGGCCTATATTCAGTAAAGATAACAGATTTACTTTCTTCGTGCATGTGCCCACAATATAATCGTCCTTTGATAGAATTGGAAGGATTTTTTTCAGTATTTTTTAGCATCATTGTTTTAATGCATTGAGTAGCGCAGAAGGTTTTTTCCATTCAAGTTCAAAAGTTCGTGTTATGATCTTGTATGAAATATCTACTTATGTAACTAAATGCGCCCAGTTGTGGGTTAGGATGTACAGTGTGCATGTTTTTTTAATTTTATTTTTCCTCTCTCCCTTCCCTCATTTTCTCCTCCATCCCATCACATTTGCTCCTCCTGCTTATCTGCAGCCACGCTTCCTCCATTGCATCATTATCTAATACCTGAATGGGATTAATTGAGCCTGTCTTGGGAAGTAGACCATTGCATCAGACTTCAAGAAACTTGACAAATTTTTATTCTTACTGTAAGGCTGCGGGTATAGTTTTGCTTTGCTTGGTGTCAGTCTGTGTGGGCAATGCCAGATCCCATAACAAAAAGGGCATATTTGCAGGTGGTGGGGGGGCACCACACAGTTTAGATTTGATTTGTTGCAAGTTGAGTGCTTCTTGCTGATCTTTCCCCTCTCACCAAGGTATGTGTATGATTCTCTGGCTTTTACAAGACAGATTTTTAAAAAATTTTTTTAAGAAAACGTTTTCTTTCCTGGTTGTCCAAGGAATCTCAATGTGTGTGAACCTCCTTAGTTACCTTTTTGACTATTGCAGCCTTTACAGTTAGAGGTACTGTGGTGCATACTGGAAATCTGTAGTTAACTCAAAAGACTTCAGAATATTATATTTGTATACACACATTAAAGGAATTGAAGCAGAATGGGAGACAGGCATGGCCACTGTTTGAGTAGAAATTGTAGAAACTCAGTTGTATGAGCTGTATTATTGTTATTTAGATGTCTTTATTTCTAACAAACTTTTTATTTCATCATTTGAAATTATAGAGGATGCACTGGGAGTGTATAATCTTACTCTATATCTGATACTTGCCTGTATTAGAGCTATTGCTTCTGCTTTTCATGTTACCCTGTGTTTAGAACTTTTATGTTAGTTTTACTCATGTCTTTGGAACATGAAAGAATAATGAAAACACGCTGTAAGAAGTTTTTCTGTGGTTTTTACTAAGCATATCTTTCACTGGTTTTATAGTGGTTTTGCATGCCTATCAATCACATTTAGCAGGAAGTGTAATCACTAGAGCTCCGGCAAGTCTGAAGGAGTTGAAAACCTTTCACAAAGGTGACTAATTGAAAGGAAAAGTAAATGGCAGTGAAACTACATTGTTTGAAGGATGTGCCGAAAACCCAAAATGCTGGTCTCACTCTCTTCTGCATAGTTTGTCCATGTGGAAAACCTAATCCGTCTAGGTTTTGCAATATTAACTCCTCTGATGGACATTCAATTACAGAATAAATTGTTTTATTTTGAAAAAAAAAATATTGGTGTGATTTAAATTAACTGGCTATTTCAGAGAAAGTAGCAGTTACTCTAAGGTAGTTTTACCATACAGGAAGAATGGGAATGTGTTCTGGGGAGTTCCCTTGCCTGCTGAGACCAGGAGCCTTCCTTGGGCTGTGATTTCACAAACTGCTGAGCTGAGCTGACCTGACCGAGTGCTGTCAATTAAGGCAGAATTGCTCTTATTCTTCCTTCTCTGAGCTGTGTGGGTTTGCTCTCTTCCCTGTGTCAAGTGAGCTGCTTATGCTGGGCTCCACCACGAGCCATTTAAACTCGCTAACCAAGCTGAAAAGGATCCTGTTCTTTTACTCAGTTAGGGAGGTGAAGTGGCTCAACCAGGAGAAGGTCCCAGCAGGTTTCCAGAGCTGGCCTAAGACAAGCTGTGGCCATGTGCTCTGGAATTAAGGGGGTGTGGGGAAGAGCAGGACCTCCCTCCCGTTCCTGGCAGTAGTCAGCTCTTAGATGAGACTGCCTCGGGTACAAAACCTGCATCCTTGGACAGGTGCCATCCAGGCACCCATCACTCTCGGCTGTGTCTCGTTTGAGGTCTTGCAGTAACGCAGCCAAGGGGTGAGAAGGTTGTACACGGTTAACTGCTGCACCCCAAACCCTGCCATACCAGGGAGGTGGAGCTGCTGCAGACACCTGGTGTGGACAGTCAAGGCAGCGTTTCCACTCGGGAAGGAAAACTACTGGGGTCTGGGGTTTTGGTTTGGTTTGGTTTTAACTTTTGAACACGAACTTCTACGAGGTGTACAAGTGAGGGGTAAAAACTCCAGCTTCGTTACTCATATTCTCGTGGACTTAAACTGACCAGACTGGCAACCCAGGCATCATTTAGGTATGTTACTTTATGCTAATGTTACTCCTTATGCGAATGCTTATCGTAACTCAAAAGGAGTCCTTAATCAGTAATTGCATTAGAAAGACCCGTTGGATTGTTGAGGGTATTCTGGATCAATGAGTAAGGAATTAATGGAATTAAGGTGCTAATTTCCAGTTTGGGAAATTCACATCTGAGATAGAGACTCTTTGTCGGACACTGGTTTAGTGAGATCCGCAAAAATACTTGGTGCTTGTGTGCCTAAACCCAGATGAGTAATTAGGTGTCTGCCTGATAGATTTGTATCCACAAAACTCTCTAATTCCGTGGATGCACAAAAAGGTTGTTTTTGCACAAAAAGGTGTTTTTACACCAAAAGAGTCATGCTTTAGCAGGGGAGGAGGGATTAACAAAGGGTGCACCTACTAACATTTGTGCAGTTCAGAGTTAGTGAGTACATACTCTTGCAGATATTGCAACAAAAGAGAAGAAAGAAAGGGTATAATTTTAACTGTTCTGAATTGGAGTGATTCTTTTGACTTCATTTAAACCTCTCTATATGTTTTACTTGGACTATTGAAAGCAGAATCTGACCCAAGTGAGATACAGTGAAAATACAAAACTTAGAATAAGAAAAAATACGTTGCAGGAAAGCTGGATCTGATGGGAAATGGAAATTTTCCCTGAAAGAGAAAGCTGTGATGGAATTGGGAAAGTAGAAATGTCTTTAGCCACTGTATATTGGTATCTGGCAATACACAGTAGAAGTAACAGTACCAGTTGTCTTCTGCATTGAACATCCTAGAGCACTTGGCATCCGCTCATGCACACAAGTATGGGATCTCTGGCTGCTTAGAGACTTTAAAATTTCTGCATGGGTTATTGTAATAGTTATAAAAATGAAAGTATAATTTGGCTCTTTTTCCAGAATGTAGAAGTGAGAATGTTACTGGTTTTATTGCTATTTGGATTAGGTTAATACTTAAATCCCTCTAAGAATTTTTGAAGAGTTAAAATGCCTGAGGATGAGGTCCGTGTCTTGCCAGGGACTGCATAAACTGAATTCCACTGAATTTTTAGAGTTGGAAGGGACCATAGAGATCATCTAGTCCAACTTCCTTGCTGAAGCAGGATTGCCTATAGTAAAGAAGTAGTTGAAAACAGTGGCCTTGCAGCAGAAAGCTTGTATTACATAAGGGTTAAAAAACCCTTTCGTCTGCCTAGAGATGAATTTGACTCCTGAGAGTTTACCAGGCTTTATGGGAATTCCATCCATAACTGGGTGGGAGACAGGACCTTGTTAGGCACAGACATACTCCTTCCCGTGCTCCACCTGCCTGAAACTCTCCCACGAGAACCATCCCAGGAGAGAAAGCCATTTCACTGGGAGAGAACTCAACTCGATGGAGATGGACTGTGCCAGACGCCCTGTCTCCTGTACGCTGTTGTTTTCCTTCTTCCCTAAAAACTGTAGGCTGGGGCACCACTAGCAGCCTACAGGCAGGGCTGCGGTCTCCTCTCAGCCCAGCCCAGGGTTACATAGTTCTGTGAGGTGGTGCTGCCGCTGCTCCCGCCGCGCTAGGAATGCTGGAGGGGTGCCACGCGCTGTTGGTAAATACAGGCTGCACTTTGACAGTAATTGCTTTCTTCCTGGAGTTTCAGAAATTCCGTACCAAAAGCCAATGAAGTGAGAGAAGGCATTCTGCTTTAAGCACGTTTCGTATCAGATATCTTTCTTTTTTTTTTTTTTTAACGCTCCTTTGAATGAGGTACGGTTCAATGTATGAAGTCTGTAATAAAGGAAATGTCCTGAGAGTTATTATTTTATAAGCCTTTCTTCTCTCCTGTCTTTTAAATAAATTTAAGGAAGCAGGAGAATGTCCCGCGACTGCAACATTACCCTTCACCACGCAAAGCATCTTCTTTCTTTCTCATGAAACACCTAGTGTCTTCCCTTGCTCCTTTCAGTCCATCTTTTAAAACTACTGACAAAACTATTTGGCCGGCCCCAGCTGACATGGGGAGAGTGAAGGAAGATTTTTTTCATATTTCTGGCTTTCTTTGGCTTTAGGTTTGGAAAAGATGTAAAATATTCATTTATTTTTGTGTACTTTTTATGTACTAGTGGTTTGACCTAGTTTTGCTATAATGTCTCATAAAGAAAAAAAAAAACCTGTTTTGGAAAGGCAGAAATTTTTATCTGCATCATGTAATTTAAACCCCTCAAGAGATTTTTGTATTTTATACAGGCACTAAATAAGCTTTCTTGAAAATCGGAAGCAATTCAGAGTTACGTCTGACAGTGTGAATCTGACCTAGTTTTTATGCAGAACTGGCCAGTGGAGAAGGCTGGTTGCTAATAGGTAGCGTTACTGCTCCAGGTCATGATAAGGCTTTTTTCTCTCTAAACCACTACAGCCGTGCAGTCTGCGGCTTGAAGGTGTTTCAGGTTGGTGCCCAGCGTTGTGCTTGGAAGATAATCTTGGGTTATACAAGATACGTGGTTTTTTGCTACCTCTGTGTGTATGTGACAAACAGTATCCTGTTGGGAGACGATGGGGGAGTGGTACCTCTTGAAACCACTTTACTACAGGGAAGGATTTCTTGCAAGAATGCTCCGTGACTTCTCATCTCTTCCATCACAAGATGCAGTGGGGTTGTAGGGGAATCAAATGCCCTTGGGAGAGATGATCCATCCATATCTGCTGCCTCTCCGTGGGCAATTTGGTGGTGAGGCTTCCACACGTAGTATCGAGTGAGAGGTAAGTAAGCAGGTCTTGAGCTGAGACATAGATGGTTTATATCAGGCTCCATCTTTAAGATGGCTTCTAGTGAAAGCTGTTAAGAGAACTTATGTTGTGCTTGGAATGAGATGGTGGGTTAAAGGTTTAGTTTGATTCTGTGTCAAATCTGGTTTGATTCTTTATCCTCTTTTGCCATCTTCAGTCTTCCCTGTGTTCCCCATGGCCATTGACTTTATTCACATGGCTGCTTGAAGTAAATAATGTAAGAAATAGGATTCCAATGTCTATGATGGCAAAGGCATTGGCTCGTTCAGTGTTTTCTTGGTTTACTGAAGCAAGGGACTATTATAAACTTTATCAAGAATCCACTAAGACACAGAATCTCTTCATCTTCATACTGCTGAAACTGCATTTGCAATAGATGCTTTTTCAAAAAGCTGTTTTGATTTTACATTTTGTACACAGTGTTTGTCATCAAAACTGTTTCAGACTAAACTTCATTCTGCAAAATAGTTAGCTTTTAAATGAGCATGCTTTCAAAGGAGTTAAAGGTTTAAAATGCAGTCAGAGTACTCGGCTGGCCTGGTCCTGCACCTGGAAATAATGTTGGGTGTGGGGACACCGAGTGTGCTGATATGCCTTAATGGCCCTGATCAGTCTCACCTGGGGCTTCTCCCCATCCTCTGCCTACAGGTCTGGGGCCACCATTTCAGATCAACCTGGGGTTGTCAGTCCCTGTCTAAGCTCTGTGGTTGGTAGTCTCCAGCCCCATCTCCTGCTGGGTGGCCTCTGGACCTGGTTCGACTGGGGCTATGCCTGGGTCTGTCAATGGACCCATTTCTAGCACCCAGCTCTGCTTGACCAGGTCGTCTGCTGACGGACTGTGCTGGTGTGGGTGAGTACAGTGCCCTGCTGGGGTCACCCTCAGATCCCAGCTCGTCGCCCCTCACGGGCCAGGCTGCTCCTCCTGCTCTGTGGCAGTGGTTGTGCTTTGGCACCAAACCATCACAGGCACACACCTGCTGAAGCGTTAGAACATCTTAAGTCGCTCAGGCTGTTACTTTCTGAGGCACTTCAGAGATTTAGTGCCAGGCTTTTGGTTTTTAGAGGGACCTTATTTCAACTTCTGATTTTGAGGTTTTACTTCTGAATTGGTGTTCATATCGGGTACTAGTGATGGCTCACTTAGAGATGAGTGGTTGGATGGGAAGGTAAATTGTGTGTCTGCAAAGCCTTTTTTTCTTTTTTTTGTAATTATGGTTCCTGGGACCTGGCTGGGGGACATTTATTTTATTTGTTTCTTTTATATACTTACAAAGTATGTACTTTTAAACAAAGGGAATTTCTATTTAGCAAAATGTTTAAATTCCCAAGCTTATGCTCCTGCTAAAACCCCTGTTTAGTTTGGCACACTTGTTAGAGTAAGCTTAGCTCACAGAGAGTAACTGATACATAAATTTGAAGTATGATGGTGGGAAGGAGAAGAAAGAATCCAAAATAATCAAAACATGGAACAAAAAGGAAAAAGGAAAAATACCCATGGTTCATAAGAGTCTAGTTTCTTTCCAGAAAAATAAGTTCTTACATAAAAGTCACCAGTTTAAAAGATGTCACATCTGTCTCTTTCACACCTGAAATATTCTCAAAAGAAATTTTTTTTTTAAAAGCAGAATGAGTTCGTGGTTATCTGATGAACTTTTAATAGGTTTGCTTTTGTTTCATTTTTGTTGCTGTTTTGTTTTAATTATAGTGAAAGTGTTAGTTTGAGGAGGGGAGTGTTGTGAATGCCTGCATGGTTTGGTTAACTTGGTTAGGGACATTGCTGCTCCTTGGCAATGCTTTAATACAGAAAGGAGATCTTGTGAATCTGAATGAAATAATCCTTCATTTGGAAGACCAAAACTCTTCTATCTGTAGTCTTTGCTTTTTCAGTTGTCTACAAAGTAGCTGTGAATAAAAATGGATGGTCTGGTCCTGATGATGTTTGTAAGATTATACAAATGTAAAGAAGCTAAGTACCCTGTTTGCTTTAGGAACCTGTATGCAACCAGGACCTTTGAGATCTTATTTAGAAAGCTTACCAGAAGCTGAGTGTCAACCTCACAGAAAACCCAAGTGGGAAGTTGGTCAAACACCAGAAGATGTATAAACAGAAAAGTTAGACATGTGCATTGAATTGAGAATTAATAGTTGTTACAGGCTGGACCAATTGGAGCTGATTTAAACTGTCCCTGCCTCACAGTCCCATTCTTTTATTGGAAATAATTAAAATGTGACACATCATGTAAAAAAGCTGTCATTGTGCATTCATATGTATTTAAGTGGAATAAAAAAGCAACTCAAGCCCTGTTACACAGAGCACATCTGTTAACCCGTTTGTACGTCCGCATCTTTGGAAAACAGTCCTGGCTGACTGCCCTTGGCAGAACTCCTTTTATTTTACTGCTTCTTGAAAAATGGAGGAAATATCGGCTTTGTTTACCTGAGCATATTATATAACAACTTGGAGCAATTAGTTTGCAATCCATGTCCACGTTTCTGTTACAGAGGAATTGGAGGGTTTATTCCAGAGTAGCATGTTTGCACACAGATCTTCTGGAATGGCTTAGTCCTGCCGTAGGTGCAGTGTTCAGTGTGCCTGGTGAGCAAGGCCAAGCACTTTTTTACTAATCTTGGTTTCATCCTTAGGCTACTATTAGCTATACAATTACTGTATAGTACTATAGGCTCGTGTTCTGGGAGGAAATATGTGCAACTAACAGTAATGCAAGATAAGATTTATTATTTTGTTTCATTAAATTGGCTAGCTAAAACTGTCCATGTGTTTAACTTAGTATCTGTAAAGCTAGAAATCGAACAAAAATGCTATTCTTGATAAGACTAGTCCTCCACACCCTTCCTTCTTTGTAATTTCCTTCCATTCTTCCCACTTTTTGACTTCGTGCTGTAGTTTTGGATAGGCTGGTAGGCAAGGTAATTGCCAAATGGTTGGCTAGGACCAACCATTTTAGTTTTAGTACATAGATCTGCTGTTTTAGTACATAGATCTGCTGCTGTTCTCCAGAGTGATTCTGGACAAGCTGGCTGGTGTTTGTTTCTGTTCCTCTTCAGTGAGTCATGGATAGCATGTCCCTGCCTCATTGGATTGTTGTGAGGATGTGTTTATGTGTCTTTGATGGCTCCTGATATTACAGTGATGCAAGGTATAACAGTGTTCTCGTGCAGTCATGTGAAAATAATACATTAGGTCTGTACCCATAAAAGTTAGAAATGGAAGACTATCAAATTAACTGCTGTAGTTTAGGTTCTTTGGAACTTCAGTCAAATAGCATGTGCCTCTTCTCAAAGTGTCTAGGCTTTTCTCTGGTAAAGCCAGTAGACTATCTGGGTAGCCACACACCCAACCAGGGAGAGGTTGCTCGTGGTTTTCTGTTTGTGCATGAGTTTTTTATTTTGAGTTGCTTTAACCCCGTAATAAATGCCAAGATATGCTGTCTTTGGAAAATACACTTTCTCAACTATGTGAGTTGGGTTTCTAGAGGAATGGTAATCACTGTAGTCAATCGGTCTGCTTCTAATAATCTCCATAGCAACTACATTCAGTAAAAAGTGAAAATAACTGATTCATGCAGTTCTATGCGAAATGATACATGTGAGCAATGAACTATCTGTTTGAAATGTCACATTCAGCTAAATGATGCATACTCTGCTGGCAGTCCTTTCCATTGCTTCTCTTAAGAAGCAAGGAAACGGGAGCTCATTTTTGTTTGCAGTACTATTTGTTAAGAGAAATGGACTTTTAAATGTCAGCATTGGTGTCCATCTCGTTCTCCAGAATATTCAAACAAAACGAGGAAGGCTTGGTAGCAAGTAATTTGCTTTTTATTTCATTCCTATCTGCATGTGGATAGTGACATTTTAAAGCCGGTTATGCCAGTGTAAATGCTTTGTTTTGGCTCAGCTTGAACCCGCTCCTAACTATACTTCTTATTTTTTAAAAAAAGAAGTGTATCTCTCAGGTGAGGATCATAGCTTCTTAACAGTCATTATTTCTGCATTTCTAGTTCTTCTGTCTACTTTGTGTATTAGGAATAGTAATTGCATGTGTCCCCGATAAGTTTTAGGAGTAGTAATTAGAAACAACATGTAGAATATGTGTTCTTCTCCTCCCACGTGTTTTTATCCTGTTCTCTGACAGCTGCCCCCGCAGTTACTCATTCCACCTGAAAGGCTGAAATGCAGAATTGCTTTGGAGCGGAAAGTGAGCAAAATGTCAGGGATTGCCTCAGAGGAGCCTTCTCTGAAATGGCTGGGATGCTTCTTGCCTTTCACATGCATGCTTTAGGTTTGATTTTTCAGAGGTGCTGAGCGCCTGCATTTCCTGCTGGCTGCAGCCAGCCTTTCTTCTTTCAAAATCGCCCCTCTTTTAAATGCCTCTATTCCTTAGCTTTTTAAGCTAGCTTTCAAAGCTGGCCTGAGGGCACAAAAACTTAACTTGAAGATTACGTTATAGACCCCTGTGGTGGGGGTAATGGTGGGAGAGTTAGCACCTCTGGATGCGTGCCCTGCAGAGTTGCTGTTTGTACCCAGCTTCTAAAAGAAGGGCTTTGCAATTAAATCCCTGCTTTAAATTCAGCGCCAAAATAGAATTTTGAAAGATTTGTTGTGTAAGGTGTTCTTTAGGGAGACGTAGTAAGTGCTTGGCAATCCTGCGTGTGGAGGTGTTTATTTTATGGTTTTAAATGCGACTCTTTCCCTTTAAGCTCTTTTTTTTCCTTTTTTTTTTTTTTCACTGATCTTTAGGAACATCTTCACTTAACTCTACTTTTTTCTCCATATTTTGCAGGAATCCCTTGAAGGCCACCCTGGGAATGGACAGCTACCTCTGTTTCTGGAGGAGAGCAGTACCAACTGAAGAAGCCTTCAAGGCAAGTCAAGAAGTGTGCTGATAAGTCTTAGAAGAGCCCAGGAAAGGGGCGACCTTCCAGGCCATCAGCCATGCCTTTCGGGCTGAAACTGCGGCGGACCAGACGCTACAACGTCTTGAGCAAGAACTGCTTTGTGACAAGGATCCGTCTGCTGGACAACAACGTGATCGAGTGCACCCTCTCTGTGGAGAGCACGGGGCAGGAGTGCTTGGAAGCTGTCGCTCAGAGGCTGGAATTACGTGAGGTAAGGGTAACCCGGGAAAAGCCCATCTGTCACTGTATAATTTGACACATTTTTAGCTCGGGCAGCCCGTTCTGTGTGAATCGTTTTTATTCTCGGAGCTGGCCAGATACGATCAGCAGCTGGAGCCTGGACAAACATCTTCTGGTTGCATGAAAACTGAAGGCAGAACGGCACTCGGGGCTTTGTGCTGTTGCTCATTCATCATGGCTTTGAGGGCTCTTTGTAATACGAAGAGGAGGTTTGTTCTTTTCTTAGAAAGCCACGGGTGTTACTTTCTGAGCCCGGGATGCCAAGGGCCAAGTTACAGTAACTTTTATCTGAACGTCACCCTGGTTTCACCAGCACTGCTACTTGAATTATGCCGGTGGGAAGGAGACCACTGGCTTTTGAATATCCACCTTCATGTAAATATACTCTTGTTAGTAACATCCTGAAAGAGGCAACAGTTGTGTTAATAGCAGGAGCAGTTAGTAACAGTTTGAGGATGGTGGGGTGTTTTCTTCCTTTTGTTTAACTGAAATATTTCACATCTGAAACTCTGAAAGGCTTCTCTTACATTCCTAATGCTTCTGAAAAGGCTGAATAAACCCAGTCTTACTGTATTAAGGCCTGAAATCCTTTATTTTCTACTTGTTGCTCTCGAGTTTGGTGTTTCAGTGTGGAGGCCCTTTTAGAAATAGCTCTTCAATGTGCATGGGACAAATGAGCTGTCTTTTCTTACCTTCAGTGGACTCCTTACACGTATCCTGCACGCTTCTAGGCTTTTGCAAATCACAAGCTGAAAACCATTGCCTGGAAGTTGCTGCGTTATCATCTGGCCCTCCTGGCTGACGCTTTCTGTAAGCACAGCTGGCAAATTTAATAATCCTGCAGTATCTTACATTTGTTGGTCCATGGCCCTTTGTAACGGTGGCAACTGGAAGCTAGCACACATATGCATACAAATAACAAGTGTAGGTGAAAACTAAACAAAAACTCCCTTTTTGTACATCAATAATGATAAAGAATGAGAGAAAAATCTCACTCTGTGTGTGTGCAGAACAGGCAGGGCAATATGCAGGCAGGAGTAGGGCAGAGTCAGAGTATTGCACAGTGATTTTTTCATACTTGGTTTTTTTTTTGATGTGGATTTAGGTGAAGCATCTTTCCCCCCTCTTCCCCCCCCCCCCATTCTAGATTTCCCAGTACTTACTTTTTTCTTGTGGTTTTTTTTTTTTCTTTTCTGTTAATGATGCTTTAAGGTGTCCTTACAGAGAGGTTAAATCCTTCTCTTTCCTTCCAGTGCAGAAAAGACTGAAATGAACGAAGTGATTCTCCTCGTATTCCTTCTGGGTTTATCTAATTGGTGCAGCAGAAGTCTGGGGCTTAATGATTCTCTCTGGAGGTCCACCTGTGTTTCCAAACAATAGCCCTGTCAGTGGGTTAGCATTCTTTTCCACAAAGAATTTTGTGATTTCAGAATGTGTTTTGTTCCACTTTGGAACAAAGCCTGACGTTTCAAAATTTTCCAGAGAGAAGAGATTGGACAGTGGAGTAGCAAAGGAAGTTGTTTTGGTCAGTGTTCAATTTCATAGGGCTTTTTCTGTGCTTTGTTTTTTTCAATTTCAGAATTAAAAAGAAGTATGTCAGCACAAAAAGTTTGTGTTTCAAGATAAATATTTTAACAACACAGAAGAGAATGCTTTGATGTTGTTGGAACACTTTCCCCTTCTTTCATCACTCTCCTCACTTTTTTTCTAAACAAAGTTTTGGCAACATTGAATCAATTTTGTAAAGTTCAGATTTCAGCAGTACAGCATTTTTTGACAGAAGTTGGTTTTCTTCAGTCTCTCTTTCTGATTGATTCTGGTAGCATCCATTGCTGCTTTAAATGTTTAGGAGAGAATTACTGACCTCTTTCAACTCTGAGACAGTCTTCCTCTATCCTTTGCCTTTCATAAGGAATAATTGGAGCTAGCAAGCTTGGAGGTGCCTGGTGCTGGGTGCTGCCCTTTCCCTCAGGCCCAAAAAGTCTTCTCCCCCTCTAGTCTTCCAGACATGGTCTGTAAGGAAACAAGGCCAATGCAGTCATTTGGTGACTGTCCCCTTCCCTCTCTAGGCTTACCACCGTTTTTGAACTTGCTGGCCAATCAAATTCTACAGGAGGGATAAAAATACTTTGACAAAGCACAAATTTCTGTAAGATTTGTATAACTGGATAGCTAAGTAGAGGAGAGAAGCCCATTAAGTGTACTGAGAAGAAAATTCTTGCAAGCATCCATACTGAAGAGAGACTTTTTAAACTCCCCAAATGCATCAAAAACTTCAGCTGGAATATTTCTAAGCCTTTTCTTAGAGATCCTGATCTCAAATTATGATGTAAAAGTAAGGAAGAAACTAAGTTTCATTCAATCCCATGCTCACAAAACATTTTTCCACCCCATGCATTCTCAGGTATGTGTTTTCTTAAAAGTAAAGACCAATTTTTGTTTGATACTTTAGTTTGTTCTTATGTTTAAATAAATCCTAGGTGTCCCCCAACTTTTACCTTTGTGTTAGGAATACATCCATGTTTCAATCAAGACGATTTCTTAGAAATAACAAAAACCTGTCCAACCCCCACCTGCTGAAAAGCAAAATTGTTTGAGATGACTGTATGTATTGTTGTGAAGATCTGTTCTATCATTCTACCACACATGACTGAAAAACAGTATCTAATGGATTATGCATATTTGTATTTGATCTCTGGGGAATGCAGCTCCCTCCCTTACTGAGTCAGGGTTCAGGAATAGGTCAGTAGAAAGTGTAGCCATGTAACTACTGTAAAATCTGGCTTTATCCTTTTCAGCAAAGCTTTTGACAAAGCATCAGGTCTTCTAGTGGAACTGATTTGCTGGTTGCAATAAAATGAGCTCTTATGCTATTGTTATGTAAAAAGTAAGGACAAGAAGACTTTGGAGGAGGAGGAAGAGGAAAAACAAGGTCAGAAATGTTGTTTTATAAGCTTGTATGTATTTTTAAAACATACAAAAAGATTTTTAAAAAGATAACTGTTTCCCCCAATATAATGGTGTTTTTCCCTTCAAGTGGCAAGAAGCTTAAAGATGGAATTTTCTGGCGTATTGTATGGTGGAGGGTGGGATGGATGGTAAAGGGCAAGAAGATCCTTTCCGCCCAAAATTACTCTTCCAAGCTGAATTTCACAATGGTATCTCCAACACTACCATGCTGCAAAACCCAAACCAAAGTGGGAGGATGGCAAGCCAAGCACTGCAGGTGGGTGCTGACCACTGTGCAGGGATGGCCATTTGCTACCATTCTGACCTTCTTTTTGTGCCCTAGAAGGTGTCCCCTCCTCATAGGGCACAACTGAAAACCTGTGTTTGGCAACCAGGTTGCCTCGAAGTTTGGCTTGGTTTGACTCATCTTGACAGCAAAGCTGGGATGGGATTCAGGCAGCGCTTGGACAGGAGACCTTCTGGGAACAATTGGCTGCCGTAAATGATGCCTTCCTTTCTGGGAGAGTGCCCCAGGACAGCAGGGTTTAATGCTTTTTGCCCTGAGGAGCTGGAACTTTGCCTCTTCCTCAAGGATAAATATTTAGTTGGCTGCTTCACCAGATGCTTTAATAAACACCAAGCCTGTCTCATTGGATCCTTTTGAATGAGATTGGCTGGTTTAGTAAGTGTCTGTCACCTCCTGTTGTTGACAATGCTACTCTTTTTGCCTGACATAAAGGTAGGGGTAGTTCTGGACTTGGGAATATAGCTAAGTTCCAACTTCCAAACAAATATGTTGCCTCCTGAACTGGCAGCTGTAATGTAGTCTTTTTCGAAGACTTCTCAGCACAGGTTTTGTATATCCAGTTTTCTGGCTCCCTGTATGTGGAGCCTGTCCTTTCCCATTGCCTTTCCATGAGTGTCGTTGGGCGTGCAGGTGCTCTGGTTCTTGTCCACTGCAGTTTCTGGAGGAGTGTAGGCCAGTTTCCTTGTACCACAGGTGAAATCATGTGTGGTAGGTAAGACAAATTTTAAAACTTGGAGAGAAAACGATGTAAACTCTTTTCTAACAGAGCTCTTTGTGCATTTGCAAATTAGGCAGACTAAAACCACTAGCGACTGAAGGTCTTAGTCTGCAGAATGGCTGTGTGTGCACACATTTACCATTATGGGAAAGCTTTCCTTCAGTGTGTATCAGCAGTCTGTCAGCTGCAGCTGGAAGAAAGATTTTTATTTTTCTTTTAGAAGTAAAAGCATCATTCTCTTTCTTTGCCCCTTTGCTGATGTGCCTGCTAGAGCAGCCCGTGTTACTTCAGAGGCTGCCAGGCGTAGGTGCAGATATTTACTCCATGAAAACTGAAGTGAAGTCAGTGATTCACTTTATACAGATGGACAAACAGACCAGCTTTTGGAACCAACCTAGTTTTCAACCAGCTGCTGCTTATAGAGAAAAAGATCCAATTTTTGTATCCCCTCATCCAATTTGTAGGACATCTGTACTATAAACATGTTTTTTGGGCTGGAGTGTATGGCAGCACACGACTCGGGTTCTGTAAGGCCTTCTGGGCAGTCTCATGCCTGGTCATATCTCACTGAACTTGGTGGTTCAGCTGTTTCCAGTCCCACATTCCTTCATTCCCGTCTGGGGAATTACTGCTGTTCCTAGGGGAGAGGAGTCTTTTCAGACAATTGCAGTAGTGGCACTAGAAGTTCTTCCCCACTGTGGGTTGTTAAAAAATGCTAACGTTTCCAAGTAGTAAAGTTCTTGGCGACAGGGAGCTGATCCCCAGATAACTGTTTGTTGTTTCTCCAAAGTGCACGCATTTCTGACTTGAGCTCTGCTCTGCAGTCCCTGCGCTTCATCCGCAATTGCTCCATCCTCTCCAGGCTGCTTTCCAGGAAAACAGTCGCCTTTGAGTTGTGTGAGATGCATGGTCAGTCCTCTGTGTCTGCTGTAGTCTAGAAGCTTAAACGCTGCATTCTCTTCACTTCTTATTCTTGGAAGTGATTCAGGATTCTGGATTTGGTACTTGAAGAGCCTTTCTACTGTAGCAAATCTAAATTTTTTTGTCTCCTTTCCCCCATTCAAAGGGGAGAGACTTACACTCATTTGAGCTGTTTAGTTGCAATATCCTTAATCCCTTGAATAACTCTTTTAAAAGACTTCAGACTCCAAATCATCTTAGTTGTTAGATGTCTTACTTGATACTGCAAACTTAAAGTCCTAGATGATGTGAATGTTTACTTTTTAAAGTAATATGGAAGATCTGTTTTCACAGCTTGGCAAAGTTTCTTGCTGTGGGTGAGCTACCCTGCAGTGATTTTCAAGTTTGTGCATTAAAGGGTTTTCCTCATGAGGTGGTAAAATCACTGTGCTTTTTTGGCCTTCACATGAATTTCTTCCCTTTGCTGTCTTTACTGTCCCTCCCTCCTTCATCTTAATCAAATTGCTGTTATGGTGAGCTTGTCAGAAAGAACATTTTATCCTGTGATACCTACAGTGGGAGAGTAGACATGCATCAGTGACTTGTTAGTTTTAAGTTTATTCTATTGGGGGATGCTAACTCCTTGATTTATTTGTGCGCTGCATTGATTGATTTATTGAAGATACTTTTAAATTCTGGAAGGAAACACTACATTGATTCTCTTCAAAAAAGCACTAGCTAGCTTCGCTGTGCCTAACTAAGCTTAAAGAGAAAGGACTGAATTCAAGCTATACTGCAGGTTTGTCAGGCTTAGTTGAGGAATCAAGTTGAATTAGTTATGACCATAGTTAAATGCTAGTTTGGATGCTCTCCAAAGCTGAAAATATGTACGTAATGAGACCCTAAAGTAAATACACCTGCACCTCAATTAAGAGTTTTTGCATATAATTCTCTCTTGCGTGCCCTGTAAAATAGTTGGAGCAGCATTGCTGGCTTGCTGTCATTTCGAAGCGTTTTAATTTTTCAATATTGCATTAGGTGTCCTTGTATTGTATGCTAAGTCATGGTATGTGCAATGGTGTTTAAGGAAGTATCCTGACCAAAGTGAAACAGGCTGTAGATGGTGGATTTTGCAAAGTGTAATGCTGGCCGTTTTTCTCTACTTTTGAAGACTTTTTATTTAAAAGCACATCTGACTATCTATGAAATCCGGTTGGTGAAATCTTGATGGCTGATTTATAGGCCAAACGTTTTGAACATATTAAAAGTAATTTCAAATTAAAGCTTTATAAAACAACAAATAGGGTTTTTTCTATTGTCTCGATTATCTGTATTTAAAATGTGGTCCTCTGTTGTGACTGCCTGTGGAAGGTTTGTTGTCCAGGTAAGTTAAGCTATAATAAGTATTTTATTAGTTTTAGGGTTAAGCTAATCTAGTGGAAACTACTGGAAAGTTTTCACTGAATATGGAGTCAATTGGATTAAACACCAGGAAAGTTTATTGAAATAAAATGAAAGAAATACAAAGAAATAGGAACGATGCCACTTTCAGATCCTAAATCTGTTTGGTGTCTACATAAGTTTATATTAAAGTTTCTGTTTAATTCATTTCAGTGTTAGTACAGAGTATATTGAAATATATTGAAGGCATTGCTGGAAATCTTCAGATACTGTCAGCTGAAATACTGAATAAAAAGATGTTGATACAAACTTCACAGTTAGGGCTACAGTCGGATTCCCAAGCAACTGATGAATTAGTTTCTTTGCTAAACATAAACACTTTTCTTCGTTTTCAGCTCTGTAGTTGTAGTACTTGCTGTTACGTATAGTATGTATTTGTCTGCAGTAGTAGATCAGCGTGTTTAATATAGTGATTTAAGAGCTTTTCAATAGAATTCTTCATGATGGGTATTTCTTCAGCTGCTTATTACCAGTTTCTACTATTTGAAGCTTTAGTTCTGAACACTGTTTCTTGTTAATTTCTCTCCCCCAGCAACACTTCCATGTGGCTTGTATAGGAGGTACTACAGCCATTGAGATGTATACAGGATGAGAAATTGCTGAGGTTTTCAGTTTGGTATTTCTGTAAGAGCCTAGAGCAAACAACTTGTGTGTGTGATGCACATTTTAAGTGTAATACTTGTCCATCATACAACCTTGTTGAGTGCATTTTAAAAAAAAAAAGTAAACATGTTCTGTATTGGGTAAACGGTAGATATATTTTGACATGTGTGTGTGGGTTTACATTCTTTTTTATAGTTGGAAGGGTCCTTGTTCTTTGCCTGCAGTGGGCCTGATACAGAGTCTCATGAAGCCTTTGTGCTTTGATTCAGACTTAATGTTTGCTGACTGCTCACAAGGCACAGGTGTAAAAGAAAACAGACTCAGACACTTCCTGTAAATAATTTATGTTACTTGTGCCATCTCAGATAGAGCTCGTTAATATGCATTAGGGAGAGATAGTAAGGGGCAGATAGTACTCCATGAAGCATACTACATGGCAGCATTAATTTGTCATTGTCTTCAAGATTGTCCTAAAAATGAAAAAGGACAGTAAAAGAGAAGCTATTCTGATTTTGCATATGGAAAAAATTGCACAATGCCATCTGTTCTTATTTGCATTTGTGTCACTGATTGTAATCTATCTGAAAAAGGTAAACTGACACTATTTTGTTTCTTTGTCTAGACACACTACTTCGGCCTTTGGTTTCTCAGCAAGAGCCAGCAAACCCGCTGGGTTGAACTGGAAAAGCCTCTGAAGAAGCAGCTGGACAAATTTGCCAATGAGCCTTTGCTTTTCTTTGGGGTAATGTTCTATGTGCCCAGTGTCTCCCGACTGCAGCAGGAGGTAACAAGGTATGTGATTTCCCTCTGTTCACACTATTGTGATATAATGGGAGGGAACGGACAGTTGCTCTGTTTCTGGCATTCAGTATTTGCTCAGGTATCATCTGGTTCTTTACTTTCCTGATGATTGCACAAAAGGGGGAAAGTGAGAGAAGTCACTTTATACATGTTTGGAAAAAAGAAAAGAAAAAAAAGGAGTATTGGTGAATCATTTTATGTTACCACCTGCAGAAACAAAAAGGGAATAACAGATAACATGTTTAAAAGCCTGACATAAATTTTAAAAGGGACCATGATGGCCATACTCTTTTTCTGTAACTTTCTACTGATTAAAAGGAAGCTTTAGGCAAAGGACCTCTATATACAGTTTTAGATTATTGTTTTTGTGTCTACCTGTGCTTTGCTGAAAGTGAACTTTGGCATCTTTTCTGGGATGGGTTTTGCCCATCCCACTCCTGATTTTTCCCCTTATGCTTCACAAAAGGATTAAAATTATTAGAGGGCATTAGTACTTTAATTATGATCAGGGTGCACCTTTGCAAACAACTTCAGTGGGAATTACTCTTTTATTCAGAGCCCTGTGCTGCAGTTGGAATAACGCAACTGTTTTGAGGGGCTATTCTTGTAAACCACATCACTGTGTGGTTTTTGCACATCTGTGCTGTATTTAAATTAATAAAAAAAAAGAGAGAGGAAAATAAGCCCACCTCACCCCAAAAGGGGTGGGATTGTTTTCTTTTTAACCAAAATTATTTCATTTATCTGGTCTAGAGCAAAGTTGCATCAGCACTGCTAGAGGTAGAGCTGGAATAAGTGAGTGAGGGCTACAGAGTGGCAGAAGCCCTGCCACTGAAAATAACGTTCTGTTGCTGCAAACCTCAAATTCACCATCATGTCTAAAAAAGATGTATAAATAGTAGCTTTAATACTAGAAGGTGTGCAAGATGTGAGGTGTTTTGTATACTGCAGATTGTGTATTTTAAAGGATTTTTTCTTAACGTCGAAGTGGAGAATTGGCTTTGGTAGGATGCAAAAGATTTAATTTTTAAAATGGCAGCTGTCAAGTGGTCCCTTGACAGTCCCTTGACTGTCAAGTGGTGTATATGCAGAACTCTTGCCAAATGGTGGATCAAAAGCATTACAAAACTTAAATTTCCTTGGGAATAGACTGAACATCGATGCTTTGTCTGTATGTTCCTGCTTTGTACACACGGGGAGAGGGAAGCCTCACAGCTTTTCCTTCAGAATTATTTAGCATGCAGTCAGAATGTCTGAAATGTTCTGTTGCTCACTTTTGTCAGCCCAGTCCTGGCCTAGTTGTGTGCAAGGAAGCATTGTAGCTACTTGGATGCTATTACCTCTTCAAGCTGCAGCCTGCAGTGCTGATTGCTCATTCATGGCTCACCTGCAGAGGTGTGTTTGCTCATTCTGCCCAGGTTGGTAATAACAAAACATTTCAGTGACAACTGAACTTCACAGCACTCTCAGCTGGAGAGGCTGCTGAATTGTTTTTCTTTCTGAAGTGATTGATAACATAAGCTGCAGAGTCTCACAAGTGCCTCTTATGTTTCTTTAAATGTCTGTAGCTTACTAAAGGATCTCAGATACAGAATATCCTGTTAGATGTTTCTAATTTTTTTGCATGTGTTTCTTCAAAGTGGAATTGCTTCACTCTAGATGATGTGATTGCAATTTCAACTGCAATTCTAGGTTGATGCAGCAAATGTCATATTTGAAGCAATGAGTGGTGGGGACATGGAGGACTTCTGAAATGAATGGCAGAGAAGGGCTTAGTCTGAAGTGTGATTAGATGGACAGATGAGGAATTTTTTGTTGGTCTTTTTGGCTTTGTTTGCTCTTGGTAAACTGGCTAAACATTTGTTTTGAAATTGAGACTTGGCTCCTTTTAGAATTAGGCTTGATCATGGTATGATTACCTGTGATGGTAAGGTAGGCACTAAACTCGCCCACTCAGTGTATATGTACTTGACTTATATTTATGTACAAATGACAAATCTGTCTTAAATGCAAAACTCGTGATCAGACATTTTATCTCCCTCTGGGAAGCTTCAGAACCACCACAAGCAAACCCAACTCCAAAACAAAACTGACAACCAAAGGCTGTAGCTGCAAAGCTTGTGACAACACAGCTAGCAGTGAACCTGTTACCTCTGTCATCTTCTCTTGGTGGAAACATCTCCAGCCCTGAGTTTACTTGGTCACATTTGGAGCTGTCTGCTCAGAGCAAGGTCAACTAGAAGAGGTTGTTCTAGGACTGTTCCCGCTTGGGTTTTGAGTATCTCCATGGATGGAGAGGATCCACAACTTTTTGGGGAAACCTGTTCCAGTGTTCAGTCCCCCTTGCAGTAAAGAAGGGGGTTTTACGTTCAGAAGGAATCTCATGTATTTCAGTTTGTGCCCAAATGACCTCATAATTTCAGAGGTGTGGATGGGTATGGAGTGACTGAGTGGGTGAATGGGTTACCTGGGTTAGCCACGTAACTAGTTACTGAGAACTTTAGAGCTGCAGGCGCCTGTCATATAAACATAAGCACAGCCATGATTAATGTGGGATGCCTGTAGTTAATTTGTTAGAGGTATTTCTGATAATATGAAAAAGAAGGGCCTGTGGGATCCTTGGTGAAGAAAATGAAAAGACAAGACTGCCAGAGCAGTTTGTTCAGTTAACAGCTCTTTGAAGTCAACCTCTGAGGCCTGCAAGAAAAAATGAGGCAAAAGGTACTCTGGGGGGACACATTAATCATTTTAGTAGATCAGATCTGACTCTGTGGCTTGCAGTTCTTCACTTCTTTTTTACAAAATTGATGCTTGCTTAAAGATGCAAATATTAGTGGTGTGGGGATATTTTGCTCCTGAGACAAAGTTAAATGGAGCATTGGTAAGAAGCACCTGCAGGACATCATCAGTCTTGTTTGGTTTGTAGTCTTGAGTGCAAATGGTGAAGCTTCTCGGCACAGCCGTGTTTCTTCACCTGTGACAGAAGCTTCCTGCAGATGCCCTAGGGAAATGTAGAGAAAGCAGGCCCTAGTTGTGGAGGACCTGTCTCTCCTTTCAGGTAATGGCAATGAAATAAATGTTATTGCTGTGCCTTCCTTTTAATGTAATACCATTGTGCTTGGCATTGGGCCCTCTCCTAGGAGAGCTATTTCCCACCCTCTAGTCCTTTTATTTCCCTACTCTTTCTACTCTTACTTCTTTTTTCTTGGGTTGAGGCTCTTATTTGTACATATTCCCTGATCTTAATCCAGACTCCTCCAAGATCTCAGTGACTCCAGCCTCTCCCCCACCTCTAGTCCTGACATTCTACCTGTACCCAGTCCCACAAACATCTTCCAGGAGGAATTATGAATTAAAGCCCCATGATAATTTCTTAAGGTGTCAATAGGAGTTTCACCATGCTGTAATTGCTATAATGTGAAAATTTCTAGAAGAATTTGTGATAAATTAAGTTTAAAAAACAACCAACCAACTGGGCAAAAACCCCTCTCCAGGCCTGATGACAACTACAGCAGGAGCCATTTGGGTAGGAGTATGGGGCCTGGCACATTAGCAAAAGGCATTCTTCATGGGAGGCTACTTAGACAACCTCTTTTTAGTCATCCAGCTGTTCTCAGAGTAAGCAGCCATCGCAGGTGGAGATGCTGTGAATGCTTTTGGCATATTTAAAGCACCTGGGATCTGCATACTGTCTGATATAAAGCAGTCTTTGTGATGCCCTGTAGAGTAGATATTTGCATAGATTAGAAATATAAATCTACCTTTTGTTTTCTAGTAACTCCTCAGAGGGGAGGCATCCTTTAAGCCATTTATTTAAAAAAAAAATAAGTCTTTGTACAGTGTCTAAAGTAAACAAGCTTGCTTTCACTGTGCTCTTGTTCCAAAAACAGAGAGCCCACACACTCTCATGGCTTTTTGAAAATGTGGGTGTGATGCTGCTTTCTGCACAAGTATCGGTCAATCTATGGCCTTTTTTTTTCCTCACAGTTCTAAGGGAAATATGAAGTTACATTTTGCTCCCCACAGCATCTTCACAGTGCCTCCTGTGAAGGAATGAAGGTGTGCTGTCGTCTGGTTTTCTTTTTTTCTGTCTTGGAAGAAGCTTTCAATATCTTACGATGTGCTCTGTACCCAGAATATCCAATAGTGTTTGTGATGTTGCAGGCTGGGGCATAACCCTGGAAAAGGAGAGCAGTTCCTCATTTGGGTACCTCCAGTGGGGCTGGAACCCCACAGTGCTGTGCGTGGTAGGTCTGGTAGGCACAACTCTGTAGGGAGGAACATGTTCCAGCATCTGTACTGGGCTGCATGGGGTTCTGCCCCAAGCTCAGCTGTCAGCTCTGCATTTTTCCTGCAGAACGTGCTGTACAGCTTTCCTGTGAAAGAAAACACAGAGTGTTTGGAATGGGATAGCTGCACCTGCAAAGTGTGGGAATTAAGGTGTTTGCAGGTGGAAAATTAGAGCCTGTGGCTGCCAGGGCTCTTTTCTGGAGGTCCTGTGAAAAATCAGCCTCAAACTTACGCTTCTGTAACTAAGTGAACATTTATTTCCTGTGATGTTTTGCTGCCTTACCCTTTTCTTCACAATTTCTTGTAGCTGGTTTTTTTTTGTTTGTTTGTTTTGGTTGGGGTTTTTTTTCTGATTCTCTTTTTAGGAAATACTTCATCTTCACAATTCTTTACCTTTCCCTTTCTTTATTTTCCTTCCAGTGTTAGGTGAAGAACTTTTAAACAGATGTTCTTCTAAAACATATAGAGCTACAGACTCTTAGGACTCTATGAATTTTTAAATCATACGAGGATAAAGTAGAGGGGGGAAAAAACCCAGTGTTTGACTGCTTCATATTTCCAGGGGAAAATGCTTTGGCAAATCTCCTTTTTTTAGTAAACTGTGGACTTTTCCTTCCTCTCAAAAAAGTTTTCTAAATGTCTGGCCTACTTGAGCTTATCTTTGCTTTTAGTCTGCTTTGCTTTACTTTTTTTTTTTTTGAGTAAGCTAAAGTTTCACATCCTCCCGTGTTGCTAGCTTTTAATACAAGTCAGATCAGCTGGAGTTTTGTACCAGCCCACTGATGTCTTTACTGATGGTGTTTTTAATTGCTGTGTTAAGGCGGGATATCACATATCCTCCTGTGCCAGCCTGGTTTTGTGGCAAGCTCGGTGATGTGGAACTCTTTTGGCTGTTAAGGTTGTAAGGTACATGAGGCTGCTTTGCTTTTCATGCTTGGTCACACCTGTAGCTTGTGGCGGCCTGAGAAGTATCTGCGTGTACCTTTGAGTTCATGGTAGTTGATTTGAGCACTCTGGTGGCTTCATTGTCCAAAATTTTGTATATCACAGTGTGCCAGAAAGAAAACAGCAAAACATATACCATCTGATTTTTTTTCAGGACTGCACTTGCCTGAAGGGTCGGGCTGTGACAAGTTGGACTTGTTAATACACCTCTGGTAGATCCATAGGATTTTTTAATGCCAGTGGTCTTAAAAATTCAGCAACACTAAAAATATCTGACTTCCTGTGAAAGTACAGAGACAGATCATGCAGGATGGAAGAAGGAGAGAGATGTGTGCTTAAATTGGATAGGTTGGCAAATGAGTGAGAACTGTGTGATATATAGCACGTGGGGAGATGGAGTATTTAATGAACAGAAGGCCAGAGCTTGGTCTCTCACACCTGGAGATTTAAGTCATGATTTCACCATTTGGTATTACTGGTGTAACTGAGCAGAAAATTCAGGGGGTGGATGAGTAACTGTCTTGTCCAAATTTGTCTCTTCCCAAGAACCTTCAGCATTTCATGTTTATGGTGTACTTCCCAGCATGTATTTTAAGAGCGTGCCTGCTCTCTTGCAAAGATGGTATCCAGGAGCATACTATGTAGCTTCCAGAGAAATGAAGGCAACCAGTTTCTCATTGCCCTCTTTTCTGGGAAATGTCGTAGCTACTGTGCCTCTGCCAATCACTGTGCCTTGCTTACGGAGCAGCTCTGCCCACACCATGCAGGAAAGGCCATCTGACACATAGCCCTCTCTTGGCACTAGAAAGAGCTGTGTGGCTTGCCCAACTGGGAAGATGATGCACCCCTTCAGGAAGAAGGAAGACTGTTCTCTTCAACACAAATACGATATTAATGTCTCATGTTTTTATTTCTATATTAAAAAGTCTCTGTTGGTTCTATGTTTCTTATATTGGGATGGATCCTTCTCCCTTCTTCTAACAGAGTATTTTCAACTTTATATTTATATATATTTTCATTCTCTCTTACAAAGAGCTATATGTCAATGGACTGTAATTTTAAATGATTCATTTAAATGATTTAAATGAATGAAGACAATCACTGCTATACATGGAAGTCATATCAAATGAACAGGATGTTCTGTCAGAATGGTGGACCTTAGAAATGGAAGATAATTTCATCCCATGAATCCTCTCAAACTTTTGGTTCTCAGTTCTGAATAACTCTAACAAGGGAATGGTGGGGAACAACTGTGAAGTGGCATGGGGTACCAACTATATGTGACCTATATGTGCTGGTACCGATCCTTTCTTTTTTAACTGAAGAACTAATACACAGTGTTGTAGGTAGGCGTTGTGTTGTGAAACACAATAAAAGAAGAATTAGAGCAGGTACCAATGTGAATATCTTATCATTCATGAGAATGTTCCTGAGGCATTGTGGTGGGGTCTCCCAGAGGAAGCAGTGGGAACTTTGGAGCTCAAATTTTACAAATCGATGGGAAGCAAAGAAATTCCTGCTGTAACAGAGTCCTAATTGGGTTCAGTCTGCGGTTGCCAGCCCGCCTGACCATAGAGGACCCAGTCCTGATCATGGTCCTGGTGCCGATCGTCTTATAATTGGAACTGCACCATATCTCACAAGGCTGGGAGAAAGGCAAGCTCTGGGATTCATGGCTAGATGGAGGAAGTAATGAAACCCCAGGGAATTCTGAGTCCAGGGATCCCAGGTGTCTTCTGTTGGATAAGACTGTGGATGCATCCTGCAGTAACTTAGTAATGTTGGCCTTTTTTTCCTTTTCCCCCATCTCTCCCCTCTTTTTTCCAGCTGTAGGAATTTGGAACTAAACAGCAATGCTCTCAACCATCCCAGCTATTGTCTGGGAGCCCGTGTAGCCCAGGCAGGGGAGCAGCTCTGGAACTGCTCGCAACCTGGATGAGTCTTAAGAGCCCTGGGTGGCCACCCAGGCTTAGACAGTCTGGGATATTTGCATTTTGGTGCTCCTTTGATGGTTTTATTGTTTTGTTTTAATTATTAGACTTTTTTAATATTAGTGGCTACTGCAGCATAAAAAACACATATTAGGCTTGTAGCTTGCCTTGTCGTAAACAAGCTGATACTTAATTAGCTTTCATGTTGTTTTTAGAGGACAGCAACAACAAATAATGTACAGTATTTGCTTGGGTCTTCTTATGTTCATATTATTGCAGCATGTGTGTTGTTTTGCTTTTCAGTAATATTCTTGAGTTGGTTCTTTTTGTATGTATATTTTAGTGGATGTTTAAACTTTGACTTAAAAATAAGAACTTCAAGGCAAACCTAAGATTCAACATTAATTCCCTGTTTATAAAATAATTTGCTGAGGAGGGCAAACCCGTCTCCCAGCTGACTTTCTTCAGTGAATGGGGAGCTTGTTCTCTGTGTGTTGGTTATTGAAAGCTGAGCTCTTTGTGCCAGATATTTTAAGAAACTGTTGACGCTTAGATCTAATCTATTACATTATACTGTGCTTTCAGACCAGAAAGTGAATGTGTTTTCATGTGTGTGGTTGGGCAGTACATATGTAGCAATTCTAAAAAATAGTGTTGCATAACTATAAATACAGCGTTGGATACTTCAGCCTGCATTCATGTTTTAGTGTGCTTTGAAGGCAGTGTCTGTGATGGTTAGAAATGTTGTAAGAGGAATGTCTTGGCATTAGGCAGTATCACATTTACATCTGATTATGAGGAAATAATACTTATTTTATGTTCTGGGGCTTAGTCACGTGTTCTTATGTATCGCTGTCCTGAAGGGAACTATGTATGTTCAGTTTTAGTAGAACAGATACTTCTGGAGTACTCCAGGCTTTTTAATTAGGGCCCTTTTTAAATGGCAGTAAAGGTTACATTTTGAGTTCTTGCTCTTCTCAGTGCCTGACACAGCGTCAGAGCCTCCTCTCTGGTCTTAGGCAGACCAGCTTAAACCCTTCCATGCCAGGCATGGTAATGGAGGCATTTGAGCTTGGGAAAAAGCATTTTGTACTGTCTCTTCCTGTACACCTGGGCACATGTGCTGTTGGAGACACTTGCTGAAGCTGTACGTTGGTTGGTTGGGCGGCCTGAGCTTGGATTGAATGCTGAGTAGCTCTTGCTGACTCCTGTTTAGGGAGTGAAGAATGTGGATGGCTTTTACCATTGTTTGGAACCATAAATTATTCAGAATTTTTTGAAAAGTTCTGCACCTGGGTAGAATGATGTAACATAAGGATCACTGAGTCCAACTCCCTGCTCTTTGCAGGACTTCCTAAAACTAAACCATATGACTAAGAGCATTGTCCAGATGCTCCTTGAACTCTTGACAGGTTTGGTGCAATGAACACTTCCCTGGGAAGCCTGTTCCAGTGACTGACCACCCTCTCAGTGAAGAACCATTTCCTAATGTGCAGTCTGAACTTCCCCTGATGTAGCTTCATTCCATTTCCTCGTGTCCTGTTGTTGGTCTCCAGAGGAAGTGACTGTTTGTGATTAGGACATGGGTGCAAACCATCATGGTAAAAATGTCTCTTGAAGTGCATAGGGCAGTCAAGATTGAACGTTAGTTCCAGAAGGAAGAGATGAAGGTCCGTGAAACTGTTTGAACCTGGTACTTAAGACATTGTACGGTTCTTAAGGAAATAAATGAAGTATTTTGAAAGTTGCTTTGAAGATTTAACCAACTTCTGGTGCAGGAGAGTTTTCTGCATTCCTGCAAGGAAACAAAAGCCTTTAGAGTAGCCTGTGTCTTTATTCTTTGATATCTCACAGTTGAAATGGTGTGGTGGCTAGAAATCTGGCCTTCTGTTTCTGTCAGTGGAGAGCTTGCATTGTCCATGGAGCTGTGTGTTTGGATGAGTCACACCTACCGCTTCTCTGCTCCTCAGCTCCCTGAGGAAGCTGTCCTCACTGCCACGGGCAATAAACACTTGTGTTATGTGGATCACTGGGATAACTTGGAGCATCAGTTCTCTATTTAAATCCTGTCCCTCTTGGCCCTTGGCTTTTCCCTGTAAGATTTCCCAGTGTCACACACGCATATGGATGCATATTCTTAGCTATATTGTTAACGGTACCCATTTCGTTTTTGTGTGTTTATGGAAAACTAGTTGCTGGTCTGCTTGTATGAGCTGAACATGTCCCCCTGTTACTGTTTTGTGTTTGTAGCAGGTAATAGTCCCAAAATAGTCCCAAAAAGTGACTGTAATTGGCAGTAGAACAACCTCATGAAAGCTGAACTTAGTTTTTGGAATTAAGTGGAAAGTTGTGTCCTGCTTTCTCTGAACTAGATAGGTAGCTTCACACTTGAAGACTCTACAAGAAACCTTCAGCCTAGGTAATTACTCTCAAGGACTGCCAGGCTTAGGATATAGAGATACAAAATGACAAACACAAACCAGGCTTTGTTTTATTATAGTTAACAGAAATAATATTCTGTAGACTTGAAATTCAGGTCTAATATTTCCTGACAGACAGGAGCATGCTGCCATCACCACGATGGACAGGGGCTTCCCCTGTCCCCTGCTTTCGTTGCCTTTTCTCTGAAGCAAATACTGAGCTTCAGTTGGGAGGTTTCTGTAAACTTAGTGAAGAAGCTTCTGCTGTGGTGGCTCTTAGATTGACTCTCAATAGGATCAGTTTGGATGAATTTTCTTCCCCAAGGAAAAGATAACTCGAACTGAACTAACTGTCACTAAATTTGGAGATGGAGTAGCTTTTTTATTTCTTGGTGCACATACGCAAAGAGTAAACTTCTTTAAAGCTAAGATACCTTTTTTAAAAAGTCTTTTCTCTTTTTTTCATTTACTACTGGCATCAGGAAGAGATTACAGTAGTTGATGAGGTTTTCCTGCACCTTAAAAAATGAAACAGCAGCAGAGGCAGTTCCTTGGCTTCGCTGTGCAGCAGTTACAACATTAAAAAAAATTTGTAAAGACAATTTTGTTTTCAAATGGGGGATGCTACTGCATGCTGGAGAACTGGCAGTGTTTCAGGGCATCTGTTATGCTGTCTTTTCCGTGTTTCCAGTGGTCTCAAACTCTATCAAAGGGCTTGATTCTGAGCTGCTAGGTGGTGTTAGTCATGTTTCCCATTGGGATTGGCCACAGGTAAGAACACTTAGGGTCTGGAAGCACTTGGTAAGTGTGATAGTGGATGCAGTTCAGTTTTGTGGGTGTGTTGTTACATCAGTATAAATGTTGTATATACAGGCATCTCTCTGAACTGGTAGGTTGTACAGAGCAGAGGACTTGGTTTGCAGCAGCATGGAAGAGATGCAAGAAGCAATTTGCTAGCCTAAAAATAACCCATATTTTAATACACTTTAATGAAAATAAACAAGTTTATAGAGCTCTAGTATCAAACAAGTGACATGCTGGTACTCGAACTGTCTCCTTTTGCTTCCTTAATTGAGGAGAAGAAAGGTTAAAAGAAAATAAAGTCTTGGTGCCCGTAAACTAGAAAGAACATTTGCATAAAATTTCAAGTAAAGGCCAAATGATGCTTGGTTACCTCTGAAGGAGGAACAGCTTATCATCCATGTCAGTTGCGATTTCCCTACCGTGGCCCTGCCCAGCTTTTCAGAGCTTGGTTTTGACCCGTTACATTACGAAGCAAAGCTTTTCCGGGAGAAGGCATTGCACGTGTTTATGAATATTTGTCACATTTTTAGGCAGGAGAAAGGAGCGAGTTATTTCAGCAAATAGCTGTTTCTAATTTCTCACTTGTGGCTAACAGTGAAGAGCTTGAGAGTTATTCTGAAAATTACTGAATACATAATGTCTATTCTCTTGCTCTTCTGTGAAATTTTAGTACAATAGGTATAGAGATAGTTATGATTGGGGAGTGATTTTTCTTTCCCTAGGGGAAAAAAAGTGAAAAAATAGAAAACACTTGTCAGCCCTAGCGCCTTGAGTCATAGAAGTGCCCATAAGCTTTTATGCATCTCCTTAAAAGAAGATGAAAGGGATCATTCCTTGTGTAATCTATGAACTGTGTTGCTTACCACCTTTGTCATTTAGACTATTGCCAAGTGCTTGGCTGCCCTTTTTGCTCTTTAAGGTGTACTAGCAATGTATATCATGTCAGAGAGAGGTTGCCCGTTCATTAAGGAGCACGGTGTAGCATGGTGTACCTCATAAATTGGTATGCTGCTTCTGACGTGTCTCCTGGTGTAGTTTAGGGCGCTGTTTTTGACAGATGAATATGCTATCTAGATTGGGCCTGGTATTCTCCTGTTTATCTTCCCATGTGATGCTGTTGCAGTGATTGGCAGTTTCTCCTTAGGAAATGCAACCTGCTATGGGATATACTAGTTAAAGTTTTCATGACTCGGACTGATCCTCCCTCGATCGTAGTATCTCCAGATGAAGCTTCAAGAATGAAGGTTGCTCTAGACTTCTTGTGTAATCAGTGGGGAGAAACGGGCATTTCCACAGCATGATTCAGGATTCCTCTGCTGTGCATCGCTTTCTGCAGGTGATTCATGTTCTCTTTTTTACTGCATGTTTTGAAAAGGAAACTGCGGCTCACTGGTCTTCTCTTTAGAAGTCCCGGATAGGTGTTTGAAATTTGGCTACACCTTCAGAAAGAGGGTCAAGCCAGTAGCAGCAACCTGTGAGCGAGCAGACCTGTACTTTTTGATTGGGATTTCTAATTGCTTTTTAAGTTTTGAGAGTTCAATATGCAGTGGAAATCTTGGTTACAGTCCACTGTCAGTCTTCAGTTACATTTATTGAATTTTGATGTTTGCACTGCAGGCTAGAGCAAATTTTTTCCCTTTTCTAACAGTTGAGACACAAACCATGAAAACTAGCCCTAAACATACTCCTTTTCAGGGAGCTGGATACCTTTTAATTTTTTTCGCCTTGCTAGCAGGGAATAAAGCTAAAGGAGCTGCAATTGGATGTCAGTACGATCCTGAAGTCTCTGAATGTGTTTAAAAGAAGCATTTGTGTGGAGGCCCTTATGCAGCTGAAAATCTCAACAAGAATTTGGCAGAAATCTCAGTGTCGGAAGATGGTAGATTCCTGTGCACTGAGATGTTTACTGGTTCACTGTTTTATCTTTGGCAGCTGCTTTTGCACTTGATATCTTCAGCTGTTTTTGAAGCTTTTACAAAGAATAATTATTCATTTCATGAAATGGATCTACTTTACCCACCCCAACAGGGCACTGATTCGCATATTTCTCTGGCAACATCCCGTTGTTATCAGAGCTGTGTTCACCTTTGCAGGGTTGCATTCACTGGGATGTTAGAACTTCCTGGGCTATGGTTTTATTGCATGATTTACTGATGCCTGGGGTGCCTGTTTTCAGTGTTTCCTGTGAAAACACTAGGGTCACCAAGCTCTTTGGGAGATGGAAACAACCTGAGTTTTCCTGTTTTCTGCTGGCAGTGAGTACTAATAATGCAGGTGCTTCAACAATCTTTTCACAGGAATAAGAGTTATTTTACTGACGACCTGTACAAACTTCATCATGTCACATTTAAAGCAATGTTTTCTTATTACCAGGGCAGATTACTGTAAAAGGCAGTAGTGAATAGACTGGATTTTAGCTTCCTACAAGGTAAAATTCCACTAAATCATCAGAACTTTCTCAGACCTTGATCATGTGAGGTTGGGATACTACCTGAAGTTTTTACTGATAGTGTGTTTTTAATGAGTTCCATGAATTTGTGAAGAAGGTTTCACTGCAGACTACTGGAGCTCGTTTTTCCCCCCAAAAAGTTCAGGTTAAGCACACATTCCGTAAGTTTAAACTGTCCCCTTGCTCTTTCTATACCACAGGAATACACTTGCATGCTGCTCTGCGCTCACAAACCAATCATTTTGTAATGGATGCTTATGTGTACCAGTTGTCCATTGGTATACATGTCCACTGTCTTCAACTTTTGCATTGGTTCACCACAGAAAAGGCTGGTGGACATCATTCCAGAGTTCAGAGCCCTACTGGAGGAGAAGATTTAAAGTATTTATTGAAAAATGAGACAGGATTTATGGGGTGTATATAATGTTTTATTACTCCAACTTGCATAATGGAAGGGGGGAGCATGGGGCAATCGGATGTCCTCATGTTTGTTTTTTGTCCAAAGAATAGTTTAGAGTTATGCCTGTACTTAGCCCATTTTAAAAACAAGGGTTTTCTATTTATTTTCAGCATTGCAGAGTATGAGCTAGAGTATACATATGTTCTAGTTAACTCACCACATTTTTTTAGCATGATATTCTAACCTGTTTGGCCATTAACCTGGCTGGCTACCAGGAGAATTTTCGAACTGTTGACTCATATTGCTTCCATATGTAACTTAAACTACCTTTTCCCACAGTGGAGACAGCTTGAAGGTTAGCTACATTTTCTTTTCAGGGCAGGGAACAGCATAATTTGGACTGAGTCAACATATATGAGTAGAGGAAGTAAATCTAAGCTATTATTAACTTTTTGGGGTCTAATCTCATTTTTGCTGAAATCTGTGCTTGTTCCAAATCAGGAAATACCAATAGGCTTTTTTTTTTTTTTTTTTGTGTTCCTCTTCCCCATGAGGTTTAGTAATCTTCAACATACATAGCCATGGCTCACCTTTTCATTTTTGCCACTTTGTGAGGATGGTTCCTCGCAGCCTCCATTACTTTTATGCCATCTAAGGATTTGGGGGCATGAGTCACTCTCTGTGTGTGGGACCTGATGTTTTGAGGATGTGACTAATTAAGTGGGAAATAACATGTAGGCCGCATGGCATACTGTATTATCAAGCATCTATATATAGGTGGAGCCTGTATGTGGTTGGAGTTCCTGTTCATAGTTGGAGCCCCTATTTTGTGTCATGCAGCAAAGGAGGGGTGATGGCTACTACAACTGCTCTGCAAAGCGATAGAGTTGTCCCTCTGATTTTGCAGGTGAGCCAGATGGTGACACACAAAAGCCCCACACCAGAGCAATAGCTGCCTCCAGCACACACAGCCCAGGGCGAGAAGAGCGAGCCCCAGGACCCCGTATGGGAATGGGGGAAATCATGTTAATAGGAAAGTGAAGGCGGAGGCAGCAGTTATCTGACACCTTGTGGGTTTGCACTCAGAAAAAAACCCCTGTTGAATACTGATTTTTAATTTTTTTTTTTTCTTGCAGACTACATAAAAAAACTGAAGGAAGTTTAGCAAGAGGGATTTTTCTCATAGGCTTTGATATCCATTTGACCTGTGGACCCTACTGAGGAAGAGCCAATCTGGGTTTAGTTCTAGTTCCAGGTTTTGGTTGGGTTTTGGGCTGCTTGTTTTGGGTGGGGTTTTTTTTGCAATAGTGTTGGAGAATGAGAATATTCGTCTTCCTCTACAGTATTTATCAGTATGTGGCCTTACTGCAGTTCACCTTCCTGACTCAGTTATCATTTATTTATTTTATTTTTTAAACATAAAAAATGAAAGTAAAGCTAACAAGAAAAAACAAAGTTTACTGTATTGTAATCTTTGGATCTCTGTAGCCAAATTCAAGTGTTTTGCTCAGTTCAGAAGACATGAGCTCCTAGTTGAGCATGTATTTAGGATTAACTATGTGAGTAATGTGAAGGCAATAGGACCGCCATGTTGAACAATAACATGTTTAGCACGTGCTTAAAACACAAACCAGATGGATACCTGGCTTTTTTTCAAAGCTGTGTGGCTAACAAACTCTTCAGTCCCAAATTCTAGGCTTCCCATGTAATATTTCTGCTTGCATTGATTGTTGCTTTTCAGCTGAAAATGCTAAAATACAGTATTTCTGAGCATTACATGATTCTGATTGTTTTGCTTTACTTATGCAATCCCACTCCAGCTTTTATAGGGATGAATGCTGTAGTCGTGTCACCAGGGCATGACTTTGCTGGACTCCACCTTGTTGAGACCAAATGTAGCCATTGCTGAGAGAGAGGGCTTGGAAGACAAGAGAATCTGGCTTCCCCCATTTTTTTTTTTTTACCTCTAAAAGGCATGTTGGAGTTTTGTGCTGTATAATTCTTTAGGTATTTGGATTAACTCTGATAAAATTATAGGTGGTTGTGAGGGAGTATATTGTGCTTATAAATTGTTGTAGGGCTCCCTGTAATTTGTTATAATTAATTCAAGAGTTCAAGGGCAGAAAATCAGGATCAGGTTGTGGCATGCTTTCCTTTCTTGCTAAAGCATGCCATTACTGGCCTTCTTATTTAAGGTTTAACTTCGTGGGTTTATTTGAACTTGGAGTATCCAAAAAGTAGAATACGTTCTTAAAAAAAACCCAGTACTACAATTACAGAGGATGGACCTGTTGTATTGGGGGATGTGTGTGTGTGTGTTTTAAACACTGAGGAAATTGGTGGATACTGTAAAGCTACATCTGCTGGCGGAGCCTCTCAGGGAAGGAGCGTGTGTGTTTCGGAAGGCTTGTGTCACGTCTGCGGGCTGCAACAAGGCCTGGGTGCATGTCCCCGCTTGTGGCCTGTCAGAAATGGCAGGAAAAGGAAAACACTCATGGAGCAGCACACCTTCACAATCCAAGCCCGGTCTTTTGCTGCCGGCAAGAAGGCTGAGTGTGATGCTGTCATCCCATGTCTTAACGGCGAAGGGTTTCACTAGCCATCCTAGTGAAATGTCCATTAACACTGGTCACCACGGTGCCACAGCACCAGGCCGTGCTGGACGCAGCTACTTATATGTGAGAGGTTGCAAGGGGTCTGTGACCTTCCAAAACAGTCCCACATCTCTTTGTAACACGTGTATTCTATTTCTTCTTGCATGATCAATTTTGCTGCAGAAATTTGACTTCGCTGGCTGATTCGTGACAGAAAGCAAGCTCTTAGAGCGCTCATACTTTTCATTTGCATTTGAGATTGGCCAGCTGTGTGAAGAATTGGTGGAGATCTGAAATTTTTGGGGAATGTATGCAAAGACGAACAACCTTTTGGTAGTAAACTGATGAATCAGAGGTGGCAAACAACAACTCAGCAGTGCAACATTCTGATCAGACCGTTCTGGTGTTCTAGCATGCATAGGCAGGAGCTGACTGTGGAGCTGGATCAACTGGCCTTTGGTAGAACTTTGCAGGTCAGATGCAGTAGCTGACCTTTCACTGTGTGCCTCACTGCAGCTCATACAGCAGGTCAGCCATCGAGACTGTGTATTTGGTGATCTTTACACTTACAAGTGACATATCAAAACAAACGGAAAGTGACCATCATTGTGAAATTAGCCTGTTTTTAGCCAAATTCCCTTTTCTACCCTCCAGCTATCGCCTGTTGCTTTTCAAGAGGGAGACTGAGTGATGTGAAAGTAGGTGATGTAAGCTGTGTTTTGATCTGTCCTCCTTTTTCATTTCTACCTGTGAAAATGACACTAACCCAGCGTATTTCTGTCTCATTAGGAAGGGGGAAAGGAATGACGCAAATCTTTCCATGTATTTAATTTATTTTACTTTTAGTTTCAGTCATATTTTCCATCCATCTGCTGGAGGAAACCAGGATGTAGACAGTTGGATGCTGCTTTTGAACAACCTAATTTTTCAGTTACCTGAAGCTAACCTCAACCCACCTTATGAGGTTCTTATGATCAAGGAAGTCCTCCCCAAGAAACTGTGACAACTGTGTTTTCTCTATTGGCATTGACAGTTTGAGCTTCTGAAGGAATTTCCTGCTGCATGTGTGACACAGGCTCTTTCATCTCTTTCCTCTTTTTTTTTTTTTTTTTTTCCTGGCAAATCTGCTGATCTTTCTGAAGGTCTGTGTCAGGGTGTGGTAGACTTGTTCTCAATAATATCCTTCTAAAAATATTACCCTTTAGTAGTGGAAGCGCAGCCATTGCTTTTTATATTCTACCACAAATCCCAGATAAATGGCTATTGTCTAGTACTGCGAAACATCAGACTTTCGCTGCGAGAGAAGTTGATGAAATTCCAGAGGAGAGAGCTGGAGATGTTTTGTTTATCGACACCATCTAAGATTTTTATACAACAGCAATGACAAGGCCTTAGCAGTGAGATGCTTAGAATGACATCATCAATGTATGTACCTTTTTTTTTTTTTAAGTGCCTTAAGATTAAGATGTGCTGATTGAATCCTTGCATCTAAAATGTGTTTCAGCACGCTCAGGGCCAGAAATCATAACACTGTCTTTGCCAATATACTTACGTTGCATCTGAAAAGACAAGTCTTGTCTGCCTGCCTGCCTGCCTTTCCTGCCATGTAAAATCCAGTCCAAGTTTGCAGTCAATTTTGTTGCAGTTTATATTGAGTGACCCACATGAAATAAGCAGCATCCTAAATTATACTCTGGATTGAGACTTGGGGACAAAAGCTAGATCTTCCAAATCTGCCTTGTTTTCCTGCCTCAGTTTACTTGAGTAGCTTTACCAGCTCTGTGCTTCAGATACTCTTAGATATAAAATTAGGCTAGTGATCATTACTACTATTTTAAGCATGTTTTTCTCAGAAAAGCAACCAGTATGAGTTCAGTATTATCATCATTGTCTGGACTATGTAATAAATAAATGAAAATAACCTTTTGGTCATTATCAATTAGTTCCTTTGATTGCCCATTGGATACCTGAATCATTGGCTTATCTAACTCACAGGCTGAGAAACTACGAAAGACTCTGTGTTTAAAATAAAAAATGAATCACAAAAAAAATTAGTTTCTCTTTAAAACATAGCATTTTGGTACTTGTGGAATCCTGTTGCTAAATAGTATCAAAGCCAAGATCATGGCAGATTTTAAGGTGTGAGATGAACAATAGACACATCAATAGCAAAGCTAATGCTTAAAATAATTTTAGTAAATGATAAAAGGCCTCTCTTCTGGAGAAACTGCTTCCCCTGTGGGCAGATTATTGCATAAGTGTCTCTGCTCAGAAGTATATTACCATACTAAGGTAAACCCAAATGAGCTGAGTCGGACTGTTGTTGTGATTCAATGAGACTTTTATTGTGTTCCTAATTTTAGAAGATAATATTGTACTCTAATTGCAATTTTTTTTTTTTTTTGAAGTTGGGAAAGAGATGAAGGTCTTGGGCTATACCACTCGTGGGCCAATCTGTTTCTTCTTTGAGTCTTAAAGACTTCGTATTTTGGAGAAAGTAGTTCTCTCTTTCCTGCAGAGAAGAAGTTAAACTACATAGCTATGTAGTTATCCAATAGATAGGCTTGATGCCAAAAAGGTACCTAATGAGTTATAAAAAAGTTAGTCATGCCAGTAATTGCATCATTAGAAACAGTTTTAAAAGAATTGTACCTCTTGGGTAACTAATACGTGTTTTGTAGTACTTTGTGTGTTTTCAGATACAGCTTAAATACCAATAAATATTTACCTTGAGTGTAATGTATTTATTCATACCAGCTTGAAATTTCCAGAAAAACACGCTGATAAAAAGTTTTCATAAAGTGTTTCCTGCTGTACTAGAGATAATGTGTATATTCCAAACCTTTCCTGTCCTGATGTACAGAGAACGAAAATAAAACCAAGAGAAAATAACGTTTTCAAACAGTATTAATCCTTATTATCTTGATCATGTCACCTTTTTGTATAACGTATAGATGTATGTATGTGTATGAAATATATGTTTGGATTGTAAGTTCCTGGAGTGATAAGCATTTTTTTGTTCTGTTCTTGAACATCTCCTAGTGAACTTGGATCCTGCTAAGGCTACTAGGTCTGATAATATTGAATAAGTATTAATGAAGTATTTGCCTGGTGGTTCTTTGGAAGAGACCTGTAGGAAAATTGTGAAGATGCACTAACTCTGCAAAACTAACCCATATTTGTAAACACTTCTGTAAACACTCCTTTAACTTCTCTATAGAGATTTCTCTTCCAATATTGACCAGGCCAGGTTCTGCATGGCTTTATGGTATCTGAAACGTTGCTTGTTGAACAGAACAGAAGTTAGTAAAATTAATTGAGTTATTTTCTGCATATATAAAGCAGCAACAGAAGTTATACATCAGATAAAGAGTAGGGATGGAAGGGTACAATGAATTCAGTGACACTATAAAAACACCCACATTCTTTTTTGAAGTGACAGGAGAACAAACATGAATCCTGATCTTGGGAGGTCTATGCGGAATTGTGGGGGCAAATGGAGTTACACAGCTGTAGCCAAGTCTGAATCGGGGTTTTGCAATTAAATTTTAAGCCAGTATTCTTATCTTCTGCTTACTAATACTATTTGTTTTGGTTTTTTTTTCTCTGATGTAGTATGGATTGCTAAAATGTAGATGTTGATACTAGAGTTCAGATGTTGTCCAGTTGCAGCTTATTTACTCTATAAAAAGTGTGCTTTTTGATGCAATAGATGCAAATATACTTTTAACGTTTTCTGTGTTGGCTAAATAGAGTTGTGGGAAATGATATGCTTATAGTTATGGCTTTGTTCAGACTTGTTGTCCACTCCCATTCCCCTTGGAATTAGCTACAGGCTGGCAAACTGTAGTAGCCTTTATTATATTGAATACACAACATCTTTGCTAAAAATGTTTAATTCAAAATGAGCAATGAAGGTGAGAGATTTCAGTTCCCAACACCAGTTGGCTGTGGTGGTGTTTCTTCTGCCCTGCACTCCCCTGGTATGGCAGAATGGCTCTGTGATTAAAGCTTTCTAAGTCTTCATTTTGAATTTCTTGCCTTTTATTATTTGGGGATGCAGACTGCAAACTTCTCTTTTTGTTCAGTTTCCATATGCTTTCCCAACTAAACCACCTAATAGGAGGCTTATAAAATGCATGTTTTTATCTGCTGTTCTGGAACAGCTTCCCTCAGTGAATCTATAGCTGAATAATTTTTAAAATGTTTGATATCCCTCAAATTATAGATGTAGTTTGGCAATCCAAGCGAACAAAGAGCAGGCTCAGCTAGTGCAGTGATATAATAACAGCATTTAACGTAATTTCAGATGGAGGAGCCTCAAATCCTTGACAGAATATGGGCCAATTTCTCCTCTCCGTTGGCTGGGCAAAGAGCCTGACCACAGCTTTGCAGCACAGCTGAGCCATGAGTCTGGTGGAGCTATTATGATCTTCTAGCAGAGCTTCCTCCAGGGTATGCTCCTCCTCTCCCTTGACACTGGAATTAGCTACTCCAGTTCATGCCTTGTGAAAGGAGATGTCCCAGTTCAGGCCTTCTGTGGCCACAAGTGAAAGGAGATATCAGGGATACCATAGGTAGGTGACCCTTGTCACCGTCAGTCCAGGGGTAAAGATGAATCTGGTACAAGCCATACGTTTCTGCCTCAGTTGTCTTCAGTTTATCTTGGCATTGCCATTGAAAAAGATGTCAGAGCCACAGCAGATGATTGCTTTTCAGTGCAGTTGCCTGAAAGGTGACAGCTGAAAGGTGACAACTTTCTCCATGAGGTTTTTCCTAATGAATACTCTAGTTATCAGAGAGCTAATTAGATACATCTTTCAAACTTTTATGGCATGTCATTCTACCATATATAATAAATCCTAAACTTTTATTCTGCCAGTGTTAGCAGATGCAATGCTGTACCATAATATTGTAGAATATTCCTAGTCTAGGTTTTTAAATGTGACCTGTTTTTAACAATCAGGGTGAAACACCTGTAAATGAGCAGCTTTCTCATAAAGTGGGTGCTGACTGCTCTCTTACCACAATTTTTCTGAAGTATTGGCAACTAAAATTGCGACTAAAACCCCACATCACTGTTTCCTTTGAAGGTCTTGGTTCCTAATATTTGATGTTGCAGTAACCATATTTTGGATGATGCTTACCTAAATAATCCTTTCCATGTTTTGTTTATAGTTTTGTGGGCACCATGGTTGAAATCATGGCTCCACTAAACCTGGTGACATTCTTGACTTCTGTAGCACTAGGATGTCCCTATAAGATTTAACTTTTTTTTTTTTTTTTTACTTTAATGTAGTCTTTTAACTTTGTGTTTAACAATAGCTCTAGCTTTATGGCAGATGTGGATTTTACTTTTGTTCTGTTAGACTAGAACATGTAAGCCATGCATTTATACGTAGCGTTGGCATAAATAGCCTGCTTTTGGGATTACAAGTCTTGAAGACCAGATTCAGCAAAGACTTGCTCACCTGCATACTTGATAAAGCAGCTTATGTCAAGCTTGTATGAAAGCCTGTGTATTTTCAGAATTGGGATTTAGTCATTGCAAGGAAGTGGAAACAAGCTGATTTGTCTCTTGGACCGAGCAAGGGAGAAAACCTGGGGGTGAAGCACAGGGCTCCAGCTGAGAAGCTGTAGGCTTTTTACACCGCCTCTCTGAATCAAATTTCAAAATCCCCTGAAGTTTTAATCTTCATTAGGCTGTGTGAAAGCCAGAGCTAAGCATTTTAAATGAGATTATATTTTTCCGGTTTGAAAATACTCTACTGCCTCTTGTAGGGGAGAGGGGAAGAGGAAGCCTAAAACCAGTCACCCAACCGTTACTTTTGAAGCACACGTGAAAAATTATGAACTCTGAAGGGAACTCCTCAGACGTGAAAAATCTGTTCAGTGCCCTTCCCTGAGAGGATTTCTCTGCTCTGCTGTGCTTGTAGCCTCCCAGCACCCCATCGCCTTGAGAGTACGGGTCTGGTCAGAGCATTGGTGCTGTCTAGTGGCAAGTTCCTGCATCTCACATCGCTGGCAGAAGAGTTCACTGACGAAAAATGTAAAATGCTGCCTTTGATTGATAGCCCTCAGAGTGGGGCTTGGGATATGCTGGGTTTGAAGCACGTAGGTATTTTCTAATGCCTCCACGCAGAATTAAATGGTACACACACACGTCTGAAATCATTAAAACAAGACCAGAACAGTTCCTTTGCTATTCCCAAAAGTTTAAAGAGAAGGTGAGATGTGGTGTGCTGGTTGTAGCCAAGTGCATTTAGGAGTTTAGTGCCCCCAGCCTTTCTGACAGCCCTTTGCTGTCTGCCCCTAGCCTCTGAGGCTGGCTAGCATGCTCCTCTACCATTTCTTTCTAACTGTTTATCTAAGCAATTATTTCTTTAAATCCATACCATTTGAGGGGGTTGCCCTTCGTTTTTAGAGGGGTGAGCAGGGTTGCAGCTGAAGGGAGCAGTGATTTCCTAACCTGATTCAGCTGCAGCAAGACGTCTGGTCACAGCCTGATAAATCCCTTTGTATCCCTGTGTTGGTTTTTTTTGTTTGTTTTTTGGTGGGTTTTTTTTTGGGGGGGGGCGGGGGGGGGCTTTCTTAGCTTGGGAAAGCATCGGCTTCTATCAGGAGGTCTGGGGGCTGGGTGTACACATGGACTGTGGCTATGCTGGGCTCAGACCCGGTGAGTTGTTGCATGTTGGCCGAGAAGGAATTGTGTTTTGACTCACTTGGAACAGGTTACATACGTCTGCACCAAAAGCTGAAGCTGATGGACATGAGATCATTATATCACTGTAGCTCAACTGTGATTGAATTTTGGCACATCAATGGCCGATACGGTGTCTTTGCAATTGTGGCTGTAATTTCTTCAGCTGCCTGTCTTGCCCCTGCTTGGGTTTACTGCCCATGCCATAGTGGTAGCTTGAGGGAACATGTACTGGTGCCTGCAGAATAAAAAGTGGTGGCTTGTTAACAAAGCTGTCTCCACCAGACTTTAACCTGATATGCCAGAGGGACTGGTACATATCCCTGCTGCTTTGGCCAGCTCTGCTGCAGATCTGGTCCAGCTCAGTGGATGGGGAGGGACACACAGATGGGGACAGTAACTTGTTAAGCTTTTTGTGGAAAGCTTCCTGTTTGTCCTTATCTACTCTATGGCAAATGTAAGGTGAAATGTGTGAGTTCTGCCAGTGGTTAAAACTAAAATCGTTTTTCTTGTGATTAGCTACTGCAGATCAGCAAGTATTAGAAGCTGGTTTTGCTTGATTTGTGTGTCTAAATTATCCTTACAGAGAAGAGATGTCAATTAAAAAAACTTCTGTGTGGGCCATAGCTAAAATTGCATCTGTAGGCCAAAGTGTACTGATAAAATTCTCTTCTCTCTATCAAAATACAGTAAAACAATAAAAGTAAAAAGAATAAAAGAAATGGGGAAGAGCCTCTTTTTGTATTAGTAATTGCTTGGTCTTCAGTAACCTCTACAGAATTTATGGAGGAAGTAATCTCAGCAGATGTCCCTCTTCTATGTGGTCTAGGGAACACAAATTAGAACTTTTTATTTTCCTTTTCATCCATCTGGAAGCATTGCACGTATAGGGAACATACTGGTTTCTCTTGGTAATATGGAACTTCCAAAGCCAGGCACAGACTGATGTTTAACAGCCTGACCTGTTTGTGGTGAGTTTTTCTTGCTTTCAGTGAGCTTATGTTCTGTAGAAAATATACAAACATATAGATGTTCTAATTTGTGTTCTTTTTGGGTTTGTAGATATCAGTATTACCTACAAGTGAAAAAGGATGTTCTTGATGGCCGATTACTTCCTTCATTGGAGCAGGGAATTCGACTAGCTGGTTTGGCAGTGCAAGGTAAGATGATATGACCTGATAGCCCCTTTCCAACAGGGTTTTTTGTTTGTTCTGTATGTTGACTGGGCACTAACTAAGCCTTGTATGACTCCTACTCACAACAGCTGGGTTTTCTATTGATTTAAAAGTGCATAGGTGGACTGCTGCTGCTGAAACACTCACACCCTCAGGGAGGGAATGATGGACCACATCACAGCGTTCAACTTTCCTGGTTCTAAAATCCACATTAGTGAATGTGAACAAAAAGCTCTAGTTCTTCCAACCCCAACCACGGAGCACTTTGCAGAATGAATTTGCTTCACGTTCTCTGGTTTGAAGTGCAATTACATCAAAGAGCATAGCAGCAGCTTTAATTTTGACTTTAATTAAAAAGTCATTTTGCTGCATAGTGTTATCTGAAGTATGAAAGAACACATAACCATAATTGTTATGTGAGTTACAAAGTATTCATCAAATACTTCTTTCAATGTGATTTTTATTCTGATCCTCCTAAGGACATCAATAAAAGTGGGATCACATAATATATATGGGTAGAGAAGGAAGCCCTGTATTTGGAGAAAGTATGTTTCAGTCCATCCACGACTGACTGTGAGAACCTAAGGTAGAGTTGTAGCAATGATGCTCTGGGCCTATCCCCAGATGAGAGGAAAGGGTGAAGTATGTATATAAATAGCAAACATTAGGATCTGATTCTTGAAAATTAAAGGTTCAATGGAGAGTAATGCTAATATGATCTTCCATAGAGCAATAGAAATTCTGTTCTACTATCTTATTTCTTGTTTAAAAAATTAAGGAAAAATGTTTCCTGTCAAATCTTGAAATGCTTTATTAATAAAGGAAAATATATGTATAAGACTCCATATTGAATCTTGCAATTTAAGTAAATTAAGTTTTTCCACTTAAGTGTGTGAGTTAGGAGCTCAATAGAAACTAAATAGGTTTCACTGGTCCTATGTTTTTGGAGCTTTTTGCTAACTTTGAGAGTGAGTCAGTCTTTGTAATTGGTTTGAAGTAATCACTTTTATTCTGAATTTTCCATTACTATATCTCCAAGACCACTGCATCAGAATGTTCACCTAATCTTGTTTGCTTTATTCCTGACCTTATATTACTCCCTTTGTCCTTTGCATGTGATGCAACTGAAGATATTTGAAATACTTATTTCTTTTAAACTTACAGACTCTGTTTTATGTCCATTTTGATTTCTTTCTGTTTATGTTAAAACATAACTCTGAGGTGAAAACAAAATGAAACTGCATTTTTGGCATCCTGTAATATGTGAAATTGTCTGGAAGCTTTGAAAGAATGTTTAGCTAGTGTGATTTATGGTGGGAATTTCCAACTTCTATAATATGAGAATCTTATAGATGGCGTTTGATCCAGTTCAATTAATATAAAATAAAAACCTCCTGGCAAGGTACTTTTTTGATATAAGCTGTTGTGTATTTAACAGATAGATAAATATAAGCTTCAGTTTTGGTTTGGTTTTTTTTTAAACATAGTTTAGCCTTTAGGAAGCATTTTCAAAACCAGAATCCTCAACCCAACATGTGAGTGAATGTGAGCATCGAGATGAATACCTCTTAAAGACATAGAGAAGTAGAAAAATAAGTAGAAAGGTGTGAACCAGGCAGTTAAACTGACACAGTGCCTGTGCTGTTATATTGGCTGCAGAAGGATAGGGACCTCCCTGCCCTCTCCCCCCTCTCCAACCATCTTGATTGTTGACAATTTTTAATAGAAATGACTAGTGGATTTTAACCTTCTAGGTTGTAAAATTAAACATCTTTTATAGAACTGTAGCACAGGTAGATTAAGGTTGGAAAACTGGAGAAATAAATGTGTGCACTGTTTTTACAAAGGCTGAGAATCCCAGCCTTTCTAGATGGTGGTATTAGTTCATGAAGGCTACAGAAAAAGAAACTCTCCCACTCCTGATGGTTAAGCATTGCAAATGGTCATAACATTAGGCATCAAAAGAGAGAAATTACTTGTTTGCTATTATTTGATCTCTAGTAATAACACTATTATATTTCAGACCTCCGTGTTAAAAGCTAAAGTACAAGCAGAAATCTTTGTGCTGGGTTGTGGCTTCAGAGAGGACTCGCCCACCTGAAATTAAGGATCTGTGCAAAGGTTGAGTGTGGTTTTAACATGTGTGGAAAGTGCTAAAATGAGTAATTGTGTTGTTTTTTTCCAGCGGATTTTGGAGACTATAATCAGTTTGAATCTCATGACTTCCTCAGAGAGTATGTTTTATTCCCCATGGTGAGTTCCTTATCCCCTTTTTTTGTGGTCTTCTATGAATAATTTCTCCATGCCTCAGAGATGGCTTTGTTGATAACAGGGTAAAAGCACCAGTGCTGAATTATTAAAAGTGGAAATAAACTTTGCTCCCCAAAACCTGCAATATACTTGACTGTATCTGAATGAACATATGCTATGGAAATTTAACCCTTTTTTTTGTTCCTGCTAAGCCTCCACTCGGAATAGGTGTCAACAAAAGAAATATACTTCTTTGAATCCAGAAAGAATTTGCAGCTGTTTAGGTGGTGTATATTAGCAGTACTGCAGTATTAGTAACGTGGCATAGCAAGGGGACGTGAGGGCTGCTGATGCAGTAAATGTGTCACAGGAAAAATCATGCAGCCTTTCCTCATGCGAATGTGAATTTGCATCAACTGACTACTAGACTGAAGTGAAATGTGAATCAGGTCTTCACAAAATGTTCTCTAGGGACTGTACTGTAAATTTGTTTTAAATTTAGATTGTAAACTAGCAAGTAATTTGAATGCCGAGGTAAGTGTTTTGGGTCAGTAATGATGCTAGAAACTCTGATGACAATGCCAAGCATTTGCAATCCATGACATTGAGCCTCTCTGGGAGGATGGATTAGAGGAAAAAAATAAAAGCAGCCTGCTGAGGTTAAGGCTGGCTTTATTTTAGATGAACAAGTCCATCAGCACAAGTCTGGAGTGTAAAAATGTAAAAGATCTTGGGATTCTTTCTAACTGGAAAAAAAATTGGAAGTGGGGTGGGGTTCCCATGCCCTGAGTGTAGCTGCCGAGAAGTTAAGGCATCTGGTTTCCCTCTGCAATTAGTGGAGCGGTAGAGGGAGAATGATTCATCTCACTGTAATTTGAAGGCTTGAGAGAGGCACTTCCAGAAGCGTTTCATCCCATTTACTGCCACTCTTTGTACAGGAACTGCAGTGGATTGTCCATTTTTAAATCCACAAGGGTGACAGCTGCACAATGTCTTGAAGTGAATGTGCAATTTTGAGCTGCTAGACAGAGTTCAATACCACCTGAAAAAGAAAATCATCAGGAAGAAGGGGAATTAATGAATAGAGAAACATCCGAATGTGCCTTGTATAGCTAGAATGTGGCTTCAGTATTGACCTTTCACTAGGAAACTTCTGTTAGCTTCACTAGGGGAGCAGGATTTCTTGGGTAGGACGCCTTAATGATCTTGTGTATAGTTGATGGTTTAGACTATCATACACAGCTTTATAAGTGGGAAAGAAGATGGATACAACTATAGACAGAGAAATGCATTGCCAACCTGTCACTTTGCAAATTATTGAACTTCTGAGAAATAGCTGATAGTGTTTTTCTATTTAAGAAAAAAATGGGGGAGGGTTTAGACCTCTAGATGGGCATTCAGATGGTTAGTCTCTATGTGGTTCAGCAGTTTACTCTTTGGGCCTGTCTCCTAGAACTTCCATGTTTGAGTCAGATGCCTAAATGGTGTTGTCTAGTTCTGTATGTGCTCACTTTGTGCTGTCTTGCCTTTCATCCATGCTACTATTGCTAAATTTAACAAAATCGGCAAAATACTTCTTGCAGTCTTCAGAAGCCTACTCTTAAATCAACTGTTTCTCTGGACATTTCTTTAACTGTCTCTGCTCTTCTGGGGAGGAGTGGATAACGTAATAGTAAATATTTCCCTGTAAATTCAGTGACAGTTGCTAAGTGCTGCAGATATAAACTAGTCCTGAAGCAAGTGGGAGGATTTGAGTGAATCTCGGGTGTAGAAAGAGCCTCCAAGAAGAACCTTGCTGCAAATTCATCAGTGCAGTGAGCTGGTGGATGAGGGAGGGGCAGCTACATGCGTACTGTTTGATCTTGAGAGGCTACAGTGTGTGTGAAATGGCATTTCTTCAGCAGGGAAAAGAACAAAGTTATGTACACAGTACACCCCACAGGTGTGTAGCTGTGCATAGGCATGTACCATGCCATTTTTCATTAGCACGCTACCACTTTCACATTTTTTTGTGGCAGAAGCAAATATCAGAGGGAGGGACCCATTGAGCAAGAAGCAGGCAGTGTATTTAAGTACATTACATGCAGCCTTAAGGCTTTTTTAAATAAAAATAAGAACTTTGAGGTTTTGCAAGAAAGTTTTTCAGCTTCCTTTTTTTTTTTTTACCTTGAGTTTATGAGCAGACTTCCTTTATTAACTTGCTCCCAATTAGTTCAGAATTCTTTCTAACAGACATTATTGCATTTGCAAAGATAAAAATTTCTGCTCAGAAATATGTTGCAAGCACAAAGCACATCTTATTACATATGTTGAAGAGGTAGCAAAACTTTCAATCCCTTTTAACATGGTGAAAGGAGTACCTGTAGGTTGCAGAACAGAAAATAACCATGACTGGGCTTTCCATGGTCTTATTTTGGACTGTTTTAAAAGGTATGTATTTGTAGATTTCCAAGTGCTTTTAATGACTGGTTTGATCCTTATCCAGGACAAGATCCGTTATCTGCACTCTATACTGTGGTCTCTATTTTGGAATACTAAGCACTTTACCCCTATTTTTAACAGTACTTTTTTACACCCACCTCCTCTAGCCCCCAGAAATATATAAAAAAGCCCAGAGCCTTGGTGATAGATTCTCTCTGTAATGACCTGTGAGAGTGTGAACAGGAAACAATCCTGAAACATCTGCCACCATAATTTCTGTCTTGCATTTTGTCACCTGTCTCTTTGGATAATTAGTTTTTGATGCTTCTTCGTCTTTTTACAGGATTGGACCCAGGATGAAGCTGTCTTGGAGGAGCTGACTCAAAAGGTTGCTCAGGAGCATCGAACTCACAGGTGAGCTTGCCAAGTTAAGATTTAGATTGGTGTTTTTTTATTGTCATCTTCTTCCCAGGACTTCCCTTCCTCCCCATGTTTTTCTGGCAGGGGTTAACTGGCCTATCTTCATGTTACTATTATGCTGTGTCTCACTGGATTTTTAATTATTCTCTTACAAAAGATTATCTGCCTCTTGTGAAAACTAAATGGCTGAGGAGCTGAATCCCAAATAAACGAGCATTTGCACCATAAGGCTTAAGGAGCATGTGTAACACTAATTGCATTATGTAGTAGGCATCTTTGTCTTCTTGGTTTCACTTAAATCCTTACAGTGAAAAAGACCCTGTGACTTGATCAGACATGATCTGAGAACCTGTCTGAGGGTTTTCTCAAAAGAGAGGGGGATACACACACTTTCAGTGTGATGGAAATGAAAAATAACAGGAGTTGGGGTTTAAGTCTAGTTGTGGAAAAGATGCAATATGCTTTGACTAGTTAATAAGCTACGAGTGTGTGTATTAGTGCTTCAGTACAAATACCTTCTTTGTAAGCAGGCTTCTTTTGTGTCATCTAGATGTTTTGGTGGTGGAAGTACTGAAACCTCTGGAGTGCTGTTCTTAGAAAAATGGCAGTGTCTTATACATCGTTGGAAAGAATCTTTCGTGTCTTATTATGTATTTGTGTTTAAAGCTTTCCCACATGAAATGCAATAGGAATGTCAGGTGAAGGGTGCTGCACTCCCATTATATGACAGAAAATTTTTGTAAATGGGCAAATACCAAACTCTGAGCCAAAAGCCATTCTCAGTCTGAGTTTCAATGCAAACTTGGGCCTTTGATGCAACCAGCTTCCAAGCTGGCCATGAACAGGCTCTGTTCTTCTCTCTCTGCCATGGGCTGCTTCTGTGATTTTGGTTAACACAGACTTGAAGAGAAAGATTTTTCCTCCCCTGCTGTGCTCTTTAGTGCTATTTCTGCAAAAAAACCCCAAATACTTATCCTCACTTCAGCGGGTAGATCCCACCCCACCTGCTTTTCTCACCTTTCTTCTCCCAAGTATTTGTCTCGTTCCTATATTTCTGTTTGCAAGCTGTGGTCAGGAGGAGCAAAGAGGAGAAACATTAATAGTAGCCTTCTTTTGGAGTAACCTACAATCTATTCTGACCTGCTTTTGAGAACAGAAATGTCTGAATTCCTGAGCTCTGACAGCAGCATGTGTAGACACGTGTGTAAAAAAATTTTCAGGTGATTTGTTCTCTATTATGAAAGCGAATCTGCTCAACATTTGATTTAGTGCCTGTGTTTTTGAACAGCCAACAGGAAAATGTCAGTCTTCCCTTTTAAGTCGTTTTAAGCAACTTCAATTTATTTGTATACTATTTATGCAAATTGGGACTCCTATGGCTCAAATTGGCTATCCGGAACTAGACACAACCTAATGCAATGTCCTGATGTTTTAATAAAGCCTGGAAAATATTTGATGTATGCAAAAGAAACTGAGTAACATTTCTTTTCTGAGTAAACGAAGGGATTGCAGTTCCTTCCTCCTGTAATTTGAATTTGCTTTGTACTTTACCTTAGCAACATCAAATAAAATTCTTCCCCTTGCTGATTATGATCCTAATGTAAAAAGTTTTGTCTTGTGCATTTCTAAGCAGCACCTCCAAAGTGTCTTCTAAAGTGATTTATGAATATCACAGTTTTTCACGAATATTTTTGTTTGTGTGTATAATATTGATCCATTTGCTGCCTTCTGTTACTCTGATTGCAGTGGCATTACAGCAGCAGAAGCCGAGCTAATGTACATCAATGAAGTGGAACGCCTTGATGGGTTTGGACAGGAAACGTTCCCTGTGAAGGTATGTTCGTGCATATTACAAAAGAACCTGTGAAATCAAACAATGCAGGAGTCTGCAGTGACCTTAGGAACACGTGCAAGTCTTGTTTGTCCAAAAGATACAGGACTTGTTTCACTGTTCTGGAGGCTGAAATGACTGCTGGTGGTTTGAATGGACGTTACAGCATGATAGTATCGTAGGCCTGTAGTGTTACTTGTCTTCCACCAAAATTCTTTTCATAGAAGAGGCTGACATGTGCTGGGGTCTGCTTGCTTGGAAAGCTCCCAAGATGAGGTCCTTCTTGCTTTTCTGTCTGAGGCTTTTCTGCCTTGCTGTCTGAGGAAGAGTGGCTAGGCCAGATGAACTTTTTCTCTGGTCTCCTTTAACAAGATAGGAAGGTGAGACCTGTTCATGTCTTTCTGCCAAGCATTAACTTTACCTATCCTTGTCTTCTTACATGTGCACACAGTCTGCCACACGTTTAAACTTGAGGGGAAGTTTCAAGACTTATTTTGCATTTGTAGGCACTTTCCCTTCACTGAAAACCCCTGTCTGCCTGGCCTTATGGAGCACATGCCACCAGGATAAAGTTGGGTTGAGAAACTGAAAACTGCTGTTACCAGTTGCATGACCCATTTCTCTTTACTAAGCAACCCAGCCACCATAAAGGGTGGACTGCTAGTATTTTTTCTGCTAGTAAAAGATGACTTGGAATTTTAAAGCAAACTAACCAAACAAGACCCCACGCCAAACAAAAAGCCTTCTGCTGAAGTCAAAATCAATCCTTTGGCTAATCTCAAAATGGGCCTGCAGGGGAGGAACTTAATGGCAAAAAAGCAAACCCCTACCCAGCAACAAAAATTATGGCATGTTTATGACCAGTGAATGAAATCACTGTTTTCCTCAAATTAATTTGGATTAATGCTGCATGCTGCTGCAAAGGATTTTGGTGTTGGAATTGTTGTTAGATATTCTTCAGTGTCAGTAAGGTAAGTATGAACAGTGGACTGGGTGCTCTGCAAAATTGCAGGAAGATGTTACCCTTGTATCAAAGAGCAGTGTGCTGGCCTTGTAGACAAATAAAATTACATTCAACGGGGAAAATGAAAAAATTCTCTTTTGTTCCTGTTAGGAAATTCTATTAGAAATATGTTTTTTCTTTCTGTACAGATATTTGTGTGTATACATACACACATATGTATACAAATACATACATTTTCCTCAAGGTTTTCCCAATCTCTCTGTCTTCCAAAGCTGCCTCTGGGACACGGCAGAGGAATGTGTCTCTAACCAGACAAAACTGAAGACTGTCAGCCATAGGACCTCTGCTGACTTGTAGTATATGTAGAAGAATGCTGGTGTATGTAACACTGAGAGCTTATGCATAGGCTGGGGCTTGAAAATTGGCATCCATTGCTTGTTTGCAAAAGGCCTAAGACTTAGTAGTTAGAAAGAGGTAAGGATACTCCATTGTTGCCTGCTGGGAATGAAGTACAGCAAGGCCAGGAGAGCAGCTCTGATCTGATCTACTAAAATGCAGGGACGCCTGATGGTTTCTAGAATTTGCTCATGTGTAGTGCATTGGCTTCTCTCATATCCTTTCTTCTAGCAGTTTTTACCCACACTCTTTCTGTTAGCATGTTTTTTATTTACCACTTTAAAGTCTGAATCAATTACCAGGTATGCAGCTGCAGGAAGGTTGTTTTTGTGATAAATGTTAGAAAAACCTCTTTTCAACAGCATCAGGCTTTTGTAGCAAAAAATAAAAAGCATTTTTAAGAAAACCACTGATTGCAAAATAGAATGGGAAAATGTGATATTCAAACAGGATACATGGGTAGGCACAAACCCAATAGAACATCTGGAAAACAAAGCAAAAACAGTGGACGTTTATGTGGTGCATGCAGATGAATATTTAACCCAATAATTGAAAAACAATGGAGGATATATCTGCATAGAGATACAAATACTTTCTAGAGTGACATGCTGTGAATTTCTACATGGAGTACTTAAAGGAGGAACTGCGAAGGGTATAGCTTTTGAGAGGGATTCCATCTCCAGGTGTGGTTTTCTGAAATCTCGACATGTTTTGACAGGTGACTGAAGAAATGCTGTGAATGTGAGAGAGAACTATTTCTTTTGGTAGTCACATGGACTCTAGATAGCTAAAATCACGATGACAGGGCATGTGGGATATTATACAATGAATACCAGTTTGTGGTGTGTGTGTTGTTTGATAGAGGAGAATCTTGGGCTCTTTTAGACTCTTTTCAGTGATTGCCAGTGAGAGGACGAGGACAGTGAGGGTGATGGAGCCCTGGAACAGGCTGCCCAGGGAGGTTGTGGGGTCCCCTTCTTTGGAGATTTTCAAGACCTGCCTCGATGTTGTCCCTGAGTGACATGCTCTAGCTATAGGCAATCCTGCTTCAGCAGGGGAGCTGGACTAGATGATCTCTATGGTCTCTTCTAACTCTAAAAAAATCAGTTAAATTCAGTTAAATTCAGTTTAGCCTTCATGTTTTCTAACTAATCAACAGAATGAATCCAGTTAAGTGCTAACTGCTTTGAAATAATGAAAATCAGAGTCTGATCAAGCAGCAAAATACAGATTAGTCAAAGTTGGTCCTGCATTTATCTTGAAGAAGGACTTCGGTTTGGTAGCTCAGCATGCATTCATATGCATGTATAGGCCAGTTTCTTTATTAAACTAAATATATATCCTTTCTCTGCAGGATAATCATGGAAATGATATACACCTCGGTATATTCTTCATGGGAATCTTCATAAAAAACAGAATTGGAAGGAAAACTGTGATTTATAGGTAAAATCTAGGGTCTTCTGTATTTAAAGAGAGTTTCTTTCAGAGATCCATGTGTGGGGCTTTTTCCTTACTTACATATGTGACTTCAATAGGGTCAATCCTCTAACTAAGGAGTAGTCACCTCACTGTTTTCAGGATTGGCCTCTTGGCTGTAAGAGATGTGATAAAGAATAATTTCTGATGTCTGTGAATGGGTTTGACAGCAAGGAAGATGTAGTGGTCTGTCATGTATCTTGTTCTACGTACAAGGCTTTGATCCCTTTTATTTTCTTGGCTTTATGTCTGTTTCTTTGATGCTTCTGAATGCAAATCTGTTAAACCTCACGGTTGGCAGCCTAGGCACTCAGCATTTCTGAAAATCTGGTTGCCATTTTTAGGTGCCCCACTAAAAAGAAAGCTGAACTCTCTCATTCCGTAATTTTGAAAATTCTGGATGTGTTACTTGTTTATTTGTTTTGCTGTTTATTTTTGTTATTAATAATCACTTAAGCCTTTCTTTTGTGAGTTTTGTTACTTCTTACAAAAGTTTGTTCTTTATTAAAACGTTGCTCCATGATTCCAGGGAGGCTAGGGTTTCGCTCACTCCTTTTTACTACTGTTTTCCATCACTGTCAGTGTTACCTTGAAGTGGATTTTTGCTAGTCCTTGTTATTAACATATGAACATTTGTGCAGCCAAATGTTTTATGAGGAGAACTAATTTTTAGTCTGTAGTTAAGGCTTGTGTCAGATTTAAGCTGGAATGTTGGAGTTGTTTTGCCTTAAAAGGACTTCCAGTGGTCATCTTCAAAAATCTTAGGGCTCCCTTTTCTACATAGCTGGTGTTTTGTGTATTAAATTTTCAGAAGAAATTAGATAATACTTCAAGTGTGCCAGGCAGTAAAAGCTAGAAGTTTCTTTACATGTAGAAATGGTAGTTGGTGCTGAGATCCTTACTCTTTGGAAATATGAGCTTTGAGCATCCTGCCATGACATGAAGAGGAATGCATGCTGCAAACAGAACAAACAAGTCCTTTCCATCCCCATGGATTGCATGCATGAAATGTACGCAAATGTCTGTCAGCTATTTGTAAGAAGATTATAACACTGATCTTGGGTAACCTGACAATTACTTGGGGAAAAAAAAAAAAAGATTGCAAACATAAAACCGGAGTATTAACATGGTATGCATAGTCTACATTACCATGTTGTCAACTTACTCTTCTTTAGGAAGAATTGGCACTGGGGCAAAGTTGGAACCAGCATTTGGAGAGGAATGACACTGTTAAAAAAAAAAAAACACACCAAAAAACCCTAACCAAAAGCCTCTATTAAATGTGGCTAAAATCAATCAGTTCAAAAATGCCACAGTTCAATGCAATGTTTATCATTAATGCGTTTGCAATGTGTCTTCTATTGTGAGTCTTCAAATTTGTGGTTTTAAAGACAGCTTTTAACTCTCCTGCTTTGGGTTAAGAGCTGAATATCTGTTTCTCCTTTAATCAGAGCATGATTATCCTTACTCTTTTCTTATTTTCCTGACCGTGTTTCTTCACCAAACAGCTACTGAAAATCTCTTCCATAAAAAGAGACTAATGTTGACTAAGGGATTCTTAAAGTGTTTGTGAAATGTTTGAATGTATGTGTTGGCAAACTCTACCGCATTTTTTTACTCTACAGGTGGAATGACATTGGGAATATAGCACATAACAAGTCTTCAATTGTTCTAGAGTTGATCAACAAAGAAGAGAATGTGCTCTTTCACACAGTAAGGAAAAAATCTAACCAGTGTCATCAAGAAAGCTGCTTACATAAAAAATAAACTTTTAAAATTCGGCTTTCACAAAGGGGCCTACTCACCCTAAGCCCTCCCCATCTCAAAGTTCACATTATACTATATGTGGAGAGTTAAATTAACTTTGTTTAGCTACCAATATTTGTATTCTTTTCCAAGCATCCCGCAGTATCCTATGCTGGGAAGTCAGCAAAAAAAATGAACCGCTTGTTGGATGGAACATCCTCAGTGCCACACTTATCTTTCACGCTGGCATAAATATAGCAGCATAAGCAGTTGTAGAAACTGGGCATAAACCACCATGTGTGCACATACTGGAGCTTAGAGGGCTGCATTGCTATTCTGTGCTATTTAAAATCACTCCGCATCTCCCTGAACCGAGGCCAGAAACTGGACCAGCAAGCTTGAACCATTATTTTTTTTTTTTTGTCATGCCTCCTTCCCTCCCACTGTGACCTAGCAGTGAAGTGGCAGCATGTAAAGGCATGCCAATGTATTTCAGTAATTCAATGCCTTGAATGCTCTTGAGGGCACTAGACATGTTCTTGGCAGCCAGATTCTGTACATGAAGGACCTTACCAAGCATTACTGCAATTCGATTTGTAAAACTCTTCTTTGTTACTTTTTGGTAAGAATAACAAAATGAATTATTAGATTATCTTTTCCCCCCTATGTTTTCTTCTCTTTAAAGGATGATCTTGAAAATGCCAAATATATTTCACGACTGTTTGCGGCAAGACACAAATTTTACAAACAGAACAAAATCTGCACAGAGTGAGTACTCTTTCTTCAGAGTTGTTTTCTGACACCCTGCTTTGGAATTGCTCTGAGTTTTGGCCTGTCTGGTTTTGTTTGGTTTTTTTTCTAGTCACTTGTGTCACTCTTTTTCCCCTTTCCCTTTTTCTCTTGTCTTGTTTTAACCACTAGCCAGAACAGACAATTGAGAATGAAATTTTATTCTGACCCTTGTGAGGCTTGATACTCCCTCAAGCAGCTGAATCTGACAAAGAATCTTAAATTGAAGCCCTTGGTCTCTGTTATTTGTAAGCCCAGAGTATTAGTACAAACAGGAGTAAAAGGTGATATGTTAACATGCCAAAAGTGAATTGAAGTTAGCATTTTGAAGATGCATTACCCATCTAGCAGCTAAGGTTGGTGGAAAACACAGGTTATCATCTTCTAATTTGGGAAAATTAGAAGCACCAAACAAGGGAGGACATTTAGGAACATGCTTAGCCATACACAGCAGAGACTGTAATTCTGACACCAAGTTCTCCTTTAGGCTCTACTTTGAGCACTTACTAAGGAATTGACCTTGAGCTAGTGCTCTCACATAAGTGGATCCATCCTAACTGAAGGAGGAATTCAGAAGGCTTTAGTTGTAAGTCAAAATGGTTTATTAGCTGAGTATGTTTCATTTATATTGGCACACAATTTTGCTTTGTGAAGTTCAGTTTTGAGACATTTTCATGATGTGCAGAGTTTGTATAGCAATAAAAACATGAATTCCTTGCAAAACTTACCATCTTAGTTAGATGGAAAGATAGGAAAAAGTTCTTTTCTATCAACAGCTCTAGTTAGAGCTGGACATCCCATCTGTTTAGCTGGGTAATGCCATCTGTTGGAAAATAAAGCCAAAATGATGGAGGGAAGATTGGAAGGTCTAGCTTTCTAATATTATAGAGGCACACAGTATATTAATATAGAGTGAGTTAGAATATTGGAGAGACCAATGATATGAACTGCATAGGTTGATCTTTTCACTGATAGGAAAAAGATGTTGATTAAATTTCAGATGGCATTTACAGTTCTTAGGAGGTGAGTGGAGGACCAGAAAAGACATTTTTTAGCGTATAATGCATTTCAGTAGTCCCATACTAAATTTAATTTTAATGGTTTCAGAGGAGTTGAGTTCAAAGGAAGCTCCCAGTTGTCTCCCTTGTGATATTCAAGAAAGAAAAAAAAAAAAAAAAACCAAACCATAGTCTGTCATTTTGGAATATTTCCCTTTTGTAGTTGTATATCGGGGTCAACAGAGAAGACTGTTCTGTTACTGTTCATAATCTAGACCGCAAAAGCAATAGCTTTTGATCATGTTTATTTTTAAATATGGTGGGTTCATGTGGGTATCATGAACTGGGTGTATATAGTGACTTTTTATCCAACTTAAAAATCTTTGGTCTAATAGAGAAATAGAGAATTTCATGAGGTCACTGAGTGAAATAACTGGAATTTAAATGCATTTTTGCCATTAGAACAGCTCTCCTTCTTAACACAGTCTCGTGTGGTATCAGCTTCTCTGTTAGAGCCACAGATATTGATGGCATATGCCAGTGTGTGTTTTCTAGCCAAATAATTTTCCTGCCCTCTGTTAAAATGATAGTTGTTTGTTTTCTTGTGTGCATTTCCTCTAATCGCACATAACATCATTCACCAGATCAGAAACTGTAAGAGGACAAATTCCACCTTTCCTCTCTTCACGTAAGCACTATATTTCTGCTTCCTTCAACTTGTTTCCTTCCCTTCCTCATTTTTTTTTCCTCCTATACTCCTTGTGCCGTCCCGTTCACCTGGCTACTCTAATATTGTATGTGGCTCTGCTAGTAGTATCTAACCAGTTGCTTTTGTTTTTTTTTTTTTTTACTCTCCTGATCTGTTCACATTGCTTTGGAGTGATTGCTATGAATTTCATAAAGTTGTCATTGTTTTCATGTTCACCTTAAGTCACCTGAGACTGTGCCTTTTTTGCCATGTTCAGGTTTTATTGCTTAAGAGACTTGTTTGAATCATTTTTAAGCCAGAGTTTTTCTTTCTTGTGTTTCCAAGTAAGCCAAATAGGTTATTGAACAAAAGGCATGTATATTTTGGAACTGGAATACTTTATGTATTTTGAGAAGGACGTGAATTATTTTCATTTATTCATATTTTTTAAGAATCTCATTAATGAGCGATACTTACAGATTCTTTGTTTCTTATTTTTCCCATTAATTCTTGAATCAGAATTGAAATATTATAGTTTCTAGTATTTCTCTTTGCTTTTTCTTCCACAGACAATCAAGTTCTCCTCCTCCTATCCGACGGCGGCCCACTTGGAGTAGGTCATCCTTGGTACGTGGCTTGGTGGGGGTCTTTAAGAATTTCTATACCATTTCTAATGGAATGGGGCATTGTGTAAGATGGAATACTTTCTAAATTTCAAATAAGCATATTAATTCATTTGTAGACAATATGATTGGAATGAATTTCAAGGGTGTGGCCACACAGGTTGATTAATTTAACTGGATAATATCACCATTAAAAATTACAGTCTTCAAGGCAGTTTATTTTTAATTGCCCTGCAGAAAATAAGCATCTTTTCTACTAGATTGAGATTATAAAGAAAATAATCCTCTAGAATTTGAACTGTCTTGTACTGTATACATCAAAACCTAGTCATTACATAATTTTACAGCTGTTCTTTTTGTGTTTCTTCCATTCTTCATGTTTTTGTAGAAGATGTACTTACAGCTTATGAACTTCTTGAGTTAAGAGCCTATTTTCTATATTAAGTTCCTCTGATTTTAAGTAAAACTATTATAATCAGTACAGAATTGTGATTCTCAGTTTTTCTTAAACTGTATTTGTTCTCATTTAACTAATCTCTGTTAATACTGTAAATCTGACAAAACTAGATAAAGTTTTCAGGAAAAAACTATCAAAAAACATCTGTGGGAGTCTTTTTTTCCCTATCAGCTCTAAGGTCACTTTTCTGGATCCGATTTTAACATCTAGTATGTCAGTATTTCTTAGAGTAAATCAGAAAGCCTTAAATAAGAGTAGCAAACAGCACTGCTGGTCCCTTGGGCAGAGGGCCATATCAGCTGTATGCAGGCTGCCAGGTTTTATTTGTGAAATAGGATATACCTGCTTTGTAGACCTTCCCAAAGTGGTAACTCCACTAGTTTTCTGTCTCACTCTAACAAGCTAATGTGGGCAGGAGTGTTTTCTTGACATATCCCTATGGTGTGGTTACAGCTTGTGAAAATGTTCTAAAATTAGGCTTGAGCAGGTACTGATATTAGGAGAGCTTTATCTTCACAGATTTCAGCACAGGCCTTTTTCCTGGGGGCATATATACCGTCCATTAGATCTAAAAGTCTCATTCTGTGTTTCTCAGCCATTGGCAGGAAAACTTCTGTAGCTGGCTCTGGATTTCTCTGTCCTTTCATTCTTAGCATGTTTCTAAGGTGTGATGATGCAATACACAGGCTGCCTGCTACTTCTTCTGAGGCGTATTTACAGTATTTTTGGTATCTGCTAGTTTGGTCCCTAGAGATGACTATAAAAAACTGAAGGTGAAGAAATGAAACGTGCTTTCTTACACTATGGCCTCAGATGTATCACAAGGGGGAAAAGAGAGCTTCCTTCTGTGTTATAGATATGAAAAATGGAGATCTGTTTTTTCAAAGGAAAAACAAATCCTGCTGCCTCTTTATGATTTGAACATGAGCGTGCAACAAGCTTTAAAGAAACACCCCAAAGTCTCAGCAAGACCAAGAGGAGGAACGTGTGTTCATCAATTAAAAAGTGAACCAGGCTGCTAACCACTCATGTTGAACTTTCAACTGCTTTTCTCATAGTTGTTTTGTTAACTTGTTGAAACAGTTCTCTTTGAGGAGGGGAAAAAAACCCGCAACCTTCCTGGCTGTTGTCTGCACTGTACATACCTTTATACACCTACCTATTCATTTGTCTTGTAGGGTAATAAATCAGTAGGCATAAATGGGAAGTGAAGTGGGATCTTTGGGTTGCAGCTCTGACACTTTACTGAGGATCATGTTCATTCCTTTCAGATTAAGACCCTTTATACAGTTTTGGCATTATGGTGAATCTGTATTTTATTATTACTTTAAAGCCATTTTATGCTGTTTCTTTCTACTGTCAGGCCACCCAATGATGCTGGTTTTCTAGCAAAACTTCCTCAGTGTAAGAGATCTAAATATGATTATATGTTTAATTAGCCTATTTAAAAAAAAAAAAAAGTGATTCTCACGTTGGATATTGATGTTCTGCAGACCTCAAGCTTTTCCTGCTTCATCAGAAGAGGCAGATGGGCTGTCAAAAAAACCAAACCAAACCAAAAAGCCTCACAACAGAATAGTCCTTGATTTCTTGCAGATATCTTCCATAACCTCTATCACAAGGAAGACATGCTGCTGTACATTCCCAGCAGAAAAAACTTCTTCCTTGCACTTTTCCTCTGCCCTCCCATCCCCCATTGATTAGGCTTTCCGGCATCTTGGTTTGGTCCAGGCTAAGCTTTGCTACTCGAGTTGTCAGAAGCAGGGTCCTTTGCCCAGAGTGTTCAGTGGGAATAGGGTTTTATACCCTTGAAAGTAATTGTTGTAGCAGAAATATTTTCTGTCTTCTTCCAGCTCTGGCTTAACACAACCATTTTGTATGCAAGAATTCATGTGTGTGCTCATTTTCTTTGATTCTCATTCCTTCTCCTCGTTTACAAAGAAAATGTAAATTTAACCCCTTCCCCACCACCTCTTCAATAGCTAACTTGCATGTTGTTCATTTCGTGCATGTACGTGCAAAGATAAATTATTTGGTGTTTCTTTTTTGCCTTGGGCATCCACAGTATTCCTTAATGGTTTGAACTACTTGAATCAGCCTAGATGAAAAGCCCTTATTCTGCTGTTAAGGAAGACATATTCACAAGACAAGAGTGTCTTCCTTCTCTTTCTGCTTACTCTGTACATCAAAATATGCATCACAAACTTTTCTCAGCAACACCAGACAGGTTGTTACATTGCAAGTGGTAAAATGCGATTGCAAAGCACGTTGGTTTACCAATTGGACAAGGATGGTGAATACCACATCAACTGTGATTTATTTCACTGTAAATGATCTTGATAATACTGAATTGGCCCCTGTGATACTTGTGTAAAAAATCTTCTTGCACTGCAGAGATTGTTGGAGGAAGGCTCCGATTCATTATCTAGGGAATCTGATGTTCATATAATATGCAGAGTTATTTTAAGGCCAGATGTGCTCCTTTTGCTTGTGTTACAATGTTCTAGGACCTTGAATTTGTTCCATCTGCTGCTTTTGTCCTGATTAGGTGTTTGTTTTGTTTTAATTCTTCAAGGGCAAAGGCTTTTAATAAACTTTTGAAAAGTTCTAAGTGAGCTGGAAGTCTGGATGTTGTTTTCTGAAGTGGTTGAGCTTAAAGGAGTCTTAACTGGTCAGCTTTGAGCTCTGTAACAAAAGTTAGCAAACAATTTACAAAATGTTATTCTCTGTTCTATAAAGAAATGCCAAACCATGCGTCTTTGGCTGAGTAAGAAAGAGCAGTATTTAGTGGAAAGGGCATAGAACCATTTTTCCTGTTTCAGCCTCAAAAATTGTAGCAAGAAAAGTTCCTAATGCTTCTTTTTCCTTGTGCTTCTATTCCAGCCAAGACAACACCCATTTATACTGTCTCCTATGCATGTCCAGTGTGGAGATCACTACACTGAAACACATAATTCACAAGGTACTTAGAGCACGTATTTTTCCTTTAATGGACATCCATGTGTATGCAAAGAAGCTCCTACCCCTTATGTCTAGATTTCTAAAGCTGTCATGTTCAAATGGGAGTTGCTGCTGGGGGAGAGCTAGCAGTTTTATAGTTAATGTTGCAGTAAGTCTTCTGTTTAAAGTCCAAGTTCAGTTTTCAGGTTTCTCTGAAATGTCTGTGCATGATTATATGGACCTTAAACTTGGTATTCCAGTTCAGTGAGCTGAAAAAATAATTTCTAAAGGAAGTATGATGGCTATGCTCAAAGGCATTGCCAGCTGGGGCCAGGGAGAGAAATGGAGTGAGGGAAACGAAGAGAGCAAATATCTTTTACTGCAGGAGAAATCATAGTGTCCTGTTCATGAAACTGTATGTTTAGATAATCTTTTCTGCTGATTTTTCATCAAGATCTGCCTGCATTGTTGGTGTTACAGACTTAAGGAGGGTTAACTATTTTTTTCCCCAGTATTTGATGAATAAATTCTCTAACAGGTTGTACCAGGTTACTTTGGTCAAGGCTGGGAATGGAGCCCAGCCCCTAAACACCTTGAGTCTCACACCCTTAACACCCTCACACCACCTTTTGAAATACATGTAGCCAGGTCTGTTAGGCTATGTTCTTTGCAGGTCATGAGAGGCACAGTTGAAATTCTCTCACAGGTAGAGGAGCTCTTAGTCATGCCTGTTAATGTGTTAGAGTTGTGGTGGTCTATTTTAATGTACAACTTGGTAAGTTTTGAAAGGAGCCTTTCAGGATAGTTCCTTGCATACAGTAGAAGAATTGACTTAATGGCTACTACTGTGAAGCTGAGGCTCTGAAGGGGGCTATTCACAGTTTTAGGAGAACTGCAAAGTTCCCTCAGTTTTACCACAGACTTCTCTATATTGTTGAAGAACTAGCTGATTTCATAATTTTGGGAGCTGCTACTCTTTTCTTCCAGGAAGAAATAAAGTTCTTGTAATAAAGTTCTGATCGAGGACATCATCTTTACCATCTTGATTCCCTCTCAAATATCCTTTGCTGAAGATTTTAATATTCTTTAGCACATCTAAAGAGTGGTGGTTTTGGTTTTTCCGTTGTTCCCTCACCCTTCAGTCTTGATCCACCCTGCTATGTTATACTTAAGATCCTCAGAACTGTTAGTTGGTCTGAAGTAGGATTTCCAATTGCACAGTCCTCTGCTAATTTGAATCACAGATAGCACTGCATCATCAGAAAAGACAAGAGAATGTTTAGGATTACCACAGGCTAGCAGCACTGGGTTTTTAAGGTGATAGCAGCGGTGGATTCTTCCAGGATGCTGAGGGAGGAGTTGCCCCATTATTCTTCCTTGACACCCCACCCAAAAACACTTCCTGTCTTCCCCTTTTCATGTCTCCCACAAAGATCCGAACTACCATGTTTTGCAAACTGTTTGGAGTGTTTACGGGAATAGCTTTGTTTTAGTTCTATTTCAATGAACCAAGGATGTTCCCAAGACCAAGTGTTCCCCACAGTTGTTGTACACTAAGCTATCTCTGTAATCGTTGGTGCAGTCTGCAAAGTTTTGTTAACATTGAATGAGTCCTTGTATGTTAACGTTGTCGACGTCTTTATCTGTGCTCTACGTAGATAGCATTTTCCATGGAAATGAAGAAACGTTCTACTGTAGGTCTCAGACCAGTTTGGACAGGTGTCCAGTGGACTTCAGCTACTTGAATGGTAATGGACCCAATGGGAGTGTATGCAGTGCCCACAGCATGAACTCCCTCAATCGCTCACAGAACTTCATCCAGGCGTCTCCAATGTCCTCAAATCTGAGCATCCCTGGAAGCGACATCATGAGAGCAGACTATATCCCCAGCCACAGACATAGTGCAATCATTGTACCGTCGTACCGGCCAACGCCAGATTATGAAACTGTCATGAGGCAAATGAAGAGAGGAGTGATCCAGATGGATAGCCAAAGTCAGTCTCTGAGGAATCTCAATATTGGAAACACCCATGCTTATAACCAGCCGGAAGACCTAGTTTACAGTCAGCCTGAGATTCAAGAGAGACATCCTTACACGATCACGTACGGGCCCCAGGGGGGCGGCTACAACAAGCCAGTCGCCCCGTCTGACCAAATGAACCCTAATAACGCTGTGCAAAATAAAACAGCAGCCAGTGCCATATCCCACACCGTCAGCACGCCGGAACTGGCTAACATGCAGCTGCAGAGCAGCCAGAGTTACAACACCACTCACATGTTAAAGAACTATCTCTTCAGACCCCCACCTCCGTACCCACGCCCACGTCCTGCCACTAGCACGCCAGACCTGGCAAGCCACCGGCACAAGTACGTCAGCGGGAGCAGTCCTGACTTGGTCACTCGCAAAGTCCAGCTCTCAGTAAAGACCTTCCAAGAGGACAGCTCGCCCGTTGTCCGCCAGTCACTGCAGGAGGTCAGCGAGCCCCTCATGACCGTGAAGCATCACGCGGCTGTGAACAAGCGCCATAGTTTGGAGGTCATCAGCAATATGGTACGTGGTATAGAAGCCATGGCGTTAAAGACTTTAAATGCCCCTCTGCCGCGCAGGAACACTCTGCGAGAGCAGGTGCAGCCAGAAGAGTCGGTTCAGATGGGGCACGAAGTTCAGCAGGTTCCTCATTATCATCACAAAAAGACATTCTCTGACGCCACGATGCTGATACACAGCAGTGAAAGCGAAGAGGAAGAAGAAACCCCAGAGTCTGTCTCTCGAATAACAGCCCTCCATGAGAACATGGAATACAGTGCTCAGCTGCAGGCTGCCCTGGCTAGAATACCAAATAAACCTCCTCCAGAGTATCCTGGGCCTCGTAAAAGTGTCAGCAATGGAGCCCTGAGGCAGGACCATGTTAGCATCTCTGTGGCTGTAGCCAGAGCTAAGGCCATGAGGCCAGGGCCTTCCAAAGCCATTAGTGTCTCTCGAACTGATCAAATGGCAATAAACGGGTCGTCGCTTGGGCCCTCTATCTCGGAGCCTGACCTCACGAGTGTGAAGGAGAGGGTCAAGAAAGAACCTGTCAAGGAAAGGCCAGTGTCTGAAATGTTTTCTATTGAGGACAGCATTATAGAAAGAGAAATCATGATGAGGGTAAGTGTCTTCCTCTGTTGCAGTGGCTTCTTGGAAATGAGTAATCATACAAGTCTGTTTCCATACCAGAAAACTGTCGAATCAGGAAACGGTGGGGAACACAAAGGTGGGAAGATGTAGATTTGCTTAAAGTTAGGAAATATTATATGAAGTGTCACGTACAATTTGTTTTCGTGGGTCTGTCTGTATGGCCACCACAGAGCTGATCCCATGCACTTCTCTTGGGCTTGTTTGCTTCCTCCACTGTGATCATCCAGCTGCTGGCCGGATCTATGTCTGGTCCAGCTGGTGATGCCACCACCCTGGCAGCAGTGACAGCCCAAGGTGGGTGTCAGAGCACACAGCCAGGTGACGAGGAAATCCCCCCTCAATGCCTGCTCCCCTTCTGCCTGTGTGGGCTTCTAAACCCCGTGGATCTGAGGGCAGGAAGAGTCTGAGACGTGTTTGCTGAGGTGGGAGATCACGTTTTGGCACTAGCATTTTATTCCCCCTTTTCAGGGATGTCAAGTTAAGTATCACAAAATATATGCATTAGTGGAAACACTGAATTTATCAAATGATCTCTTTGCCTTTCCTGCCACTTTATATAACATATTTATCTGTATAAAACACTGGTAGCTGTAGAGTATGGATTGCCAGTTTTGCCAGTATCTAAATGAGTGATTGGATATATAATTACAGAAGCTGCAGATATAGAGGCTGAGTGGTTGAGGATCTGGATTTTTTATTTTAAAAAAAGAAAAAATGTACTCAAATATGAGAAATAGGGTAGTGTGAAATTTGCAATTAATTTAGTAAAGAAAGTATTTAAAGGCTTCGGTGTCGCTGCAAGCGATGGTGCAAATATGAGGGGTGCTTACCACTCTGTGACTTTCCTGTGTGCTTGATGGGACACGCTGGGAAGTGCAGCTGCAGTCACAGGAAGACTGAATTTACTCCTTGCAGGATTTCAAACTTTAAAGGTAAAATAGATAGACTATAAAACAATCTTTCATGAATGAATACAGTAGACATTGGTGTAACAGCAAGCATAGATATGCTCCTTTGATCTTCTGAGGAAAGAGAACATTGAGAAGCAGGAACCCAAAGGATTTTAGGGTGGAAATGAAGGTAAGAAGGTGTTGGAGTATTCTTCCTCTGAATAATCATTCAGATTATCCTTTGGTCAAGAGGTGCTGCTGCTGTTGGTGTTTTGAAAGTGAAGGGGTGGTCATAGCATTAAGCTTTTAAGGTGGTTTCAGCCTAGATCAGCAATCTTAATACATGCAGACCTTCCTTTTGTCATAGGAATCATATATTTTGGTGATTTGATGACCATGATCTTTTAAACACAGACTTTTTTTATTTTTACATTGCAAGCAGTAGTAATAATAAAATCTCCAAAGGAAAAATTACTTGTGTTCTCCTGCTTTCTGGAAGAAAAGAAAGCAGAGAGATTTTGGAGTTTTGCTTTGCTTTTTTTGCTTGTTTTTTACTTGGTGCTCTGGAGGAGCCCAGTGGTAAGGAAAAAGCTGACAGGCTTTTGAAAAATCAAACCATTTACATATGTCTGAGGGCATTCAGGTTCAGTAGTGTGCTTCCTGGAGCTGAGCTTGGACTGTGTGGTGACCACAGCTTCCATATGCATGCTGAGAACCAGGCTTCCCTTGTGCTCATCTCTCCTTCCAAATCCAACAGAAAAAACCTGTTAAGGAAACAGAATAAAATGTCCATAATTTGGCTCCTTCTAGTGATGGTCTGTCTTCTTGTTTCAGCTCCCAGTGGTGTAAGGGGGGCAGCAGAATGGATTTAAAATTCACACTTGGGTTCTCCATGTTGCAACGTAATATGATGCATGACTATGATAAACAATAGCCTTCCCTGGCTGATGGCCTGTTTGGGTTCTGGGATTTGTGAGCTCAGTTTTTAGTGTGAAAAATACCGTGGGTGCTATTTGAATCACTGTAATAGCTGAGTGCATCAGAAGACTTCTCATTTCAAATATTACCATCACATAAGAGAAACAACTGTTCTGTGTTTTACTGTTTGTTATAATAGATTGAAATTATTGCTTTTTTAAAAGATGCCCCAGGTATGTTGGCTTTGGTAGCGCTGCTTTAACGTAACAGGATGATGCTTTGTGTGTCCTACATTCAGAATAATGTTTGCAGAAAAATGCTGGAGATTTGTATTTGTATGTCTTTTGATGGCACGTAAACTGTATTATACACTGGGATTGCTTCTTTGAAATTAAAATTCTGTGCTCATGTAGGAGCAGGCCTTTGAGGAATAACAGGAAGAATAGAGGTTGTATTTGAATTTACGATGCTAATGGTGATCATCTGCATTCCTTGGCCAGAGAGTTGCAGATTTTGGAGATTAAAAAAACATTCCAGCATTTTACTGGCATTATAAATAATCACACAGAGATGAAAACGTGCCTTTTCTTGCCAAAAGAATCTAGAAAAGCAGAAGATGGCAGGCCTGGAGGCCCAGAAGAGGCCCTTGATGTTGGCAGCACTGAACGGACTCTCAGTTGCTAGGGTTCCAGTGCCGGAGGACAGCCAGGATGAAGTCGCCAAGGTGCCAATGGATGAGAGGGTAAGATGGAGGCTCATGAAATGTTGCTCGTTCCCTTTGTTCCCAGCAGCATGAAGTTTCTCAAATAATAATATTTGTTTTAAAATGTGAAAAAAATTCTCTTAAAAGTTTTCAGAGCCATTAATGAAAAAGGTCTGTGGTTGACACTGGTGTGTGTTTGGATGCTGATAAAGTGTTAAATGTCTTGAACGTTTACTGGAGTTGGTGAAAAAATTGACACTGTTCTCCATTCCACGTGACCATACAGTGTCATACTGTAAATCTAGCTATAAATCTAACTTTTTGCACATTTTTCAATTGATCAGGCAGTCTTCCTACAGTGATCATCCATAGATAACCCTCTTGCATGTTCTGATACAACCAAGAAGTTCACTTAACGTCTCTAACAGGATTAAACGAAAGAAAGAGCAAAAAAATTGTTTGCCTCCTGATGTTTGCACATGCGGGTGTGTGCATGTACATGGAATTTCAGAAATTAAAAATCGCTGCTGCCATTGAGATTTGAGAGATGTATTTGCAAAAAGTCTTTCTGGATAAAAATTTGCAGCCTTGTGCTGTCTGGTATGCAGGTGACAGAGCTTAACTTCTGCCTGTATGTATGTGGGATTTTGTTCAACCACCAAAACTGCATGGTTGCAAGTTAGGGAGTATTTTGAAAATATGGACATTACACTTCTTGCAGTGTGATCTTCTTCCTAAAAAGTTAAACTTAAAATATTTTCACAAGTATCTGTTGTGGTGAAATCACATACAAATTCAGGCTGAACCAGGATTGTATTTAATATGGCTTTGCTTTTTATGGGATCAGTCTTAAAAAATGCGGAGGTGGAATGTACAAATATAAAATTTGCTTGTGGGTTCAGTCAGTAGAAATAAGAGTGTGTTGTGTTTGCTCAGATAACTGCAACTGAAAAAAAGAAACAAATGGGAGAACACTGTGGCTATATGTTGAAATTCAAAGAGCTGTTTGGATGGGTCTAGTGGTAAAAGCTCTTCCAAGGGGAATTAATGGACAGTGTTCCTTTTTGTTAAATCTTAGTGCAAAATCTTGAAGAGGAAATTGGAAGAAGGGATGGTGTTTACAGAATATGAGCAGATTCCAAAGAAAAAGGCAGATGGGATCTTCACCACAGCTGCCTTGCCTGAAAACACTGAGCGCAACCGCATCAGGGAGGTCGTTCCTTATGAGGAGAACCGAGTAGAGCTGGTGCCAACCAAAGAAAATAATACAGGCTACATCAATGCTTCACACATAAAGGTAAAAGCTTTCTTGAACATTACTTTGCAAATGAAGGTATGCTAAAGTTTTGCATTTCTGGATGCATAGCAGCATTTTCTGTAACCATGGAAATTCTGAAGAGGTAGCCTAGTCAAAATGCATCGTTGAACCTTTGTGTCAGCATGGGCATCTCTAAAAGTACCCTAACAACTAACATGCCTGAGTTGATTTATTTGCTAGAGACTGGCAAGTAGCATCCTTACTTTTTTATGCCCACAACTGCCAGGTGGCTGTGTAATGTCTCTATTGGTTAATGTAGAAAGAGATGCCATGTTTCTTAAACCCCATGAAAGTGCATTAGATCAGCCCCAGTACCTCGGATACGGTGGGGTTGTTGTGACCCTGTATCTGAAAGAAAGAGCAGCTGAGTGCAGGGCAAGGAGATCTGAGTCCTACAGAGGAGTATATTCAGTTTCCACCAGCAGAAGTTTTCAAGAGATACAACAGCTGCAGGCAAAGTTTGTCTACTTGGTCAGTATGTGTTCTGATTTATCAGTCCCAGTAGCCCAGAAGGCCACCACGGGGCTCCAGGAAACCCTGCAGAATGAGTCCCTGCAACTGACTGGTGCAGTCTGAAATACTGCACGAGGTTTGACGGAAATATTTTTTCCATTTACTAGCATATAGGATACAACTTTAAAAAAGGATGTAGCTCCATGTATGCAGTTCCATGTCCAAAGAAAAAGTATTTAGTCGAGTAATGCAAGTTCCCATAGATCCTGTGATTATATATACGAATAACATCTTTGTTTCTTTTATCGTAACAGATGAGTGATTATTTTTAAAAAAAAAAATTAAACATGCATTGAATAAGAGAACACCTAATGAGATCCTTGTGTCTCTGATTGGATACTGCATTTGACTTCTGTGTTTCAAAATAAGTTTTTTATCAAGATGCTTCAGATTTCTTCTCGTAATTCAATGTAGAAATAACTTAAAATACAAACTGACTCTGTTACTTACAAACATGGCCAGTTTTAACAGTGAACTATCCTGCAGTGGCTGCAGGTGCTTGTTTTTCTTTAAGCTTCCAGTAGTATTTGCAAAGTCCTTTGTTGGCTTTTACCCTACCCTGAGAGAAGTAACAGCACTCGGCTCCCTCAGATGACAGATTCTCTTGCTGTCAGAGAGGGCTGTCTGCTTTTTCTCATTGTCAAAATCGAAATTGGAAAAAAAAAAAATCAAAAATAATAAATAACACATCCTGTTAAAATAATATTTTCCTGGAGTAAAAGCCCTTTAAAAGTGTAAAGAGACTTGCTGGCCTCCTTGGTTGTGATTTACAGTGTTAGATCCTGTTGATGCAAAACAATTTCTGAACTTGGATCGTGTCACTGTTCTATAGGTAGGTAGGTAGCCTGGTGAGTAGCAGATACTGAGGTTTTGCATATTCAGGCATTGCTACAATGATGGATTTCTGAGCCCAGAATTTTTCATCTACTTTGTTAGGAGGCCCAAAACCAAAGAGATTCCTAACATAAATTATGCCCACAGAGCAACGTTAGCCAGAAAAGAATTTTCCCTGGCTGGTTTTGAGTCTGCATTTTTTTACCTTTGTGTCAGCGTTGGACACTTATGCATCTCACACTCAGAGAGCACCCAGGAACACACACAAATGTTTCAGCACACAACGGATGGTCCTTGCCAGTGTTTCCCTCTGGTGCTGGCAGTGGCACATCCAAAAGCCAAGCAGATGTGCTTTTGCTTAGAAGGTGAAATCACATCTGCGAAATTTACCTCAGTAGTGCAGCGTGCGTGTGCGTTTGCAGCCCAATATTCAATTTTTAATATCCTGCAGTCAGGGCATTAGAATGTGGTAAACATTCCAGGCATCCCATTCCCTCCAGACTATTTATGATCCTTTCGTATCATGTGCCAGGAGGCTGGATATTTGGACCAGAAGTCAGTAGACAAAGAAAAACTCCTCTATCATCCTGATAAGATCCACGCCTGGAGGATTCCAGCTCAGTCTGCGAGCCCCACAGTTTTTACAGTATTTCTCTGCTTATTTGACATTGACTTTTTGCTGTTAAAGATACTAATATCGTTCTCTATAGCAGAGACACAAATTGTAATTACAGGTATGGATTAAGCAAAAAAGTTCTCAAGGCCACTTCATCTGACTGTTTGGGTCAGGTCGGTATTAACTTAAAAAGCTGAATAATGCCATACTCAGGACTGCAGGCAAGCCTGTGAGTGTGAGACCAGTCCAAGAGCTGGCTGGTACTGGGCAGTTTCTGTTCATTCCCACCTGGTACAAGGGGCTGGGGGGTTTATACCTGCACTGGTCTTGCAGATTTTAGCCCTCATTCACAGAGGAGAATGCTGCGTGGTACTAGAAATAATAGAATTAGAAATAAGAAAATGAGCTGGCACACAGGGTTGGAAACCATTGTTATCATACAGACACCGTGTTAGTTACAGGTGTAAAAACCCAAGTAACTGAGCTTAATGGACAGCTGTTTGAATAACAAATAAATTGATTCTATTTCTGAAAATGCATTCAAAGACCTGTACCTCAAATGCAGTATATGCTTAAACCTGTCTGAGTTATTGATTGTTCCTTGTAGCGTTATCTGACAGCACCTTGATATTTATGGATGTGTCAGCCTTTCTGTTGTAAATCTTCTCCTCCGGGATTTATAACATTGTTGTGAGAAGTGGCTCTAGGCTAACATGTAGAATTAAGGGGGTCTTAGCCTGAGAAGGAAAAATATTTTAATGTTCCAAAATCATTAGTTCATCTGGGGTTGCTTTTTGCTGGGAAGCACATTTTAAAATAAAATCTAGTAGCTCTATAAGTGGCTTGTCTTCTTACCTAAAATGTTGGGAAAAAAAAATTTTTATGAACCTTTCCTAATGTTTAGCAAATAATCTGTCAAATACTAATTTTTTTACCGACAAATGATTTTTTTTTTATTTTTATTTTTTAAATTGTCTAAGTATGGAGATCTACCTCACTCAAGTAAATGATGCAGTGTGCTATACTGGTTAACTCTGAGATACCATTGGGTCAATTTAGGGCATTACATAATTTATAGTGTGTAAATCTGTGTTAGTGCCTTAAAAAAAAATTTCATTACGTGTTGTCATGCAGATACACAAATATTTCTATAAGATGTGGTTGGTAATCCAGCTATGTATTGGGAAACTACAGCTTTAGATAATCTTAAATTTCACATGGCATTTGAAAGCCAGTAGTTTGTAGCTTATGAACTGAAAAACCTAAGATGAGTGAGGACGAGGAAGATGAAATGAAGCCGTCGTTGATCTCATCACGAGCTGGCAAGAGGCCTGTCTGAGCTCTCTGTCACGTACAGCGTGGGGGCACAACCGCTTCCTCTGGGGGCAGCTTGGCCCCCTCTTTGGCAGCGATCAGTGTAGTAAGAGTCTGTTTAAGAAGTTATTTTTTGCCTGAGTGGAAGGTAATTGAGGGAGGTCCTAACCAGTAGAGGCCTCTAGCTTTTCTCCTGCAGAATGTCATCTGCATTCAGGCTTTTTACACCCCTGTGTGTTCATTTCCAGCAACTCGATGCCTTTTTAACGCTTCCTCTGGTGCTCAGTTTTTCTTTCACCGTGGGCCTGTCTCTAAGCCCAGGGCAGTCAGTCAGCTGCTTATTTGTACTTAAGCCATATCATAAACAGGGCCTCCAAAAAAAAAAAAGAAATTCTTTTTTCATTTGTACAATCCAGATGCTGTGGCAAGAAAAATAGGTGACATTTTGCTCAGAGCTTTATGTTTGTGGGCATCAAGAAGGGACTTGGAAGCACCAAAGATTGTGCTTTGTCAGATTTACTCTTATCAAAAGCATGATTCTTGTTCAGAATTTTGAACAACAGTGGAAGAACAAAGAAGTAAAGGTTTCATTGTGGTCTCTTTTGTTAAAAGGGCAGTTCTGGCAGAGACGTTGCTGGGAATTTGGGCACTCACTGTATTTTTATTATTTATTTTTTTCCTTACTCCCAGGTTACTGTAGGTGGAGAGGAATGGCACTACATTGCTACCCAAGGGCCACTGCCACACACGTGCCATGACTTCTGGCAGATGGTGTGGGAACAGGGGGTGAATGTTATAGCCATGGTCACAGCTGAAGAGGTACGTAAAATCTCAGAATACGGTTCTTTCTGATGTGAGCAAATCTCCTCTTATCATCACTTCCCACTCCAGTAACCTGTTTTTTCTATCAACAACCCTTTTTCCTCTTACTCTGTTTGACTCTGCGCTTGTAGTGCTATAATACTATACTCTGTAACTTGCTGATACTTGGTTTGGCAAGGACTAAAGTGAAACAAGCAGAACCCCCTCTTTCCCCTGCTTCGCTTCGGTTTGGCCAAAGCAAACAAAGATGTTTCCATTGGAATGTGAGAGCGCTGAACTGCTCCTGGTTAAAATGACACAGACTTCCACCCCATCCAAGGCCAGTTCTGCATACCATCACTCTTATCAGCTGAAAAGAGACCAGAAGCTGTTGTTTCTGTAGAAGTGTCCATTTAAAAAGAAAAAAAAAAAAGAGGGGAAAAAAAAAAAAATCTTTTTATTCTTCCGCCAAGCAAAACATTTTTTTTCTACTGTAATCCAAGAACTATGTGCTATGTTATAAAAACTGGCACACTTTGCTAACTAACACTGTGTTCTGCTTTATGCCTGGTTGCTTTTAGCAAACACAGGGAGTGCCATAGCACATCAAGTCACTGTCCAGTCCCCAAGGCTGAGCAACAGCAGACACTTAGAACCTGCTGAAGAGAATCCCCTTCCATTTAAAAAGGGAGGCTTCCCCAGGAAGAGAATATTTACTGAGGTGGTGTAGGCAGTAGCTGGCTTTTGCCATGAGACAAGAGTTAGCTCTTCAAACATTTTTGCACTTAGAAGTATTATATGGCTGAGTTTTAATGATATTTTCTTTACTTTGTGGGATGCTCCTTGCTCTTCCGGTAATTTGGAATAAGAATATTTGGCTTATCTGCAGAGTTTTATGCGTTGTGTTTGTTGAGAATTACAATTGCAGGAACTAATGGCTGTCTGTTTTTTTGTTGATTATTAAGGAGGGAGGAAGAAGTAAGAGTCATCGTTATTGGCCCAAACTGGGCTCTAAGCACAGCTCAGCCACTTACGGGAAGTTCAAGGTGACAACGAAGTTCCGCACAGACTCCGGCTGCTATGCAACTACTGGTCTGAAGGTCAAGCATCTTCTCTCTGGACAAGAGAGGACAGTGTGGCATTTGCAGTATACTGACTGGCCAGATCACGGGTGTCCAGAAGAAGTCCAAGGCTTTTTATGTAAGATTTCTTTAACTTGCATGATAAAGATACACCAAGGAAAAAGTTGCTGATGCTGGATTCAGTTCGCTGCACCTGGTTAGAGCTGGGGTTGGTATTAAATGGCTATTGCTGTGGCATGTAAAGGCCTCAACTAGGTTGTAATTTGCTGCAATTTGGAGGAAAAAAAAAGTTGGATTCAAGAGGTAGGAGCTAAGGTGATTGAGGATTTTGTCCATGAAAGACCTGACAAGACAGGAGGAAAAATCAGAGGCAGCAGCAGTGCTAAAGACCCAAGAAATTTTGAATAATAGGATACCTCTGCTGGCTGATCTGTCATTGTAAGTTATTGCCTCTTCCCACCTACCTAATGAGCGCAGGAGATCACACAAATGTGATTAGAGAGGTCTGGGTGAGAGAGGTTCAGATGTTAGAGAAATATGGCACAGCTCCTCCAGTTTCATAGGAAGCCCTTACTGCTGGCAGCCAGCATTTAGTAGTCCAGAGGCACTGGGCTTGTTGCAAAAGAGCAGAGGGCCACATCACGTGTGCAGTAAGTCTGAACTCGCTGCCACTCTTCTAACCACAGGTTCCCAGGCAGTGCTAAGGGCCTTCCCAATTAAATATGATCCTGGTTCATGCTTTTCTGAAAATACAGCCATTACATTCATCTGTAATGAGTTAATAGCGCTTCCTCCTTCTTACCAAGTATGAAACACGACCATATTAAGTAATAGGAATTCAACCATTATTTAACTGAAGCCACATCTCTGGCATTACAGTGGAATGTGATGCAGAGATCTTTAAGTTATTACTGAAGGAGTCAGCACGTGGTGTGCTGACGTGTTGGAGATGCCTGTCCTCTTCGTTCCTGAAAGCTTTGCAGCTGCAGCAGCCTAGCTCTGTTGCAGCTAAGTCCTCTCTCAGCAGGGCTCCTTAGTTCCACTTCAGCCTTGACACAGCTACAGTCCCTTAGTGATCCCCTCTCCTTTGTGAGGTACACGCTTAATGTAAATAACGCGTTCTCTTTTCCCAGTTCTGTCATCAGGGCAGAACAATAAAAATAAAAAGGAGTGCCATGGAATCTCTCTTTTAAGACAAAGCTATTGCCTAATTCCTAGGGTTTTTTTTGGTTTACTTTGTTTCTCCTACCAACCCGTGTAGCTGTGGTTGGGCATGGCAGTAATTAGAACCTGATTCTGCCCGTTTCCTGCGTCCCATTGTTTGCCACCACGAACAGCCCCGTTTCACTGCGTGCATTAAAATGCAGCTTTTCTGATGTTGGTCAGACTCCAGCCCCCAGCCTCTGGGGAAGGGACTGCTCAGGCTGCAGTGCCATGACACCAAGAGTCAGGGCAGGAGAGTTGGGCTCGGATCCCACTTCCCCCTCTGACTGGGGGGAAGCTAAATGTCTAAGAGTTGTGCATCTGGATATGTCTTTCTAGGTGAGGTCTGTCGTTTTTGCCATGCTTCTAGACTATACCAGAACAATAGAGTTGTATCTTGTGCTGTGTTTATCTAAGCAGGTTGAGCTTCCAGTACGTGCGGTTCTTGGTGCAGTTTGACAGTAGAATGCACTGAACACCACTAGGGTGGCCACACAGGACAACAGTTTTTGGTTCCTGCACTTTTTCTAGAAATGGCTTGAGGGAAAACAAAGACCATGAGGTCCCAGAAGGGCTCCTAGCTGTTGAGAAACAATCCTGATCAGATAGATGGGTGGGATTTTGTCTCGCTCCAGAAGAGAGAAGGGAGGGAGGGGGAACCAGGGCAGATGGATGCTCGCTCCCCATCCAATATTGGCTTTGACAGGCAGTAGTTTCAATGGGACTTAGCTGTTGTTTTGATCCCAGCCTGTTAATAGCAGGAATTCCTGTAAGTAATGTCTAGAATCATCTGCTTAGGGGACCTGGAGATTTGCAGAGGGGAAAACAGAATTTAATTTTTTAAAAGAACTATTTAATTTAAAGGAGTAGACTCCCAAGTAATAATTGACACCCAGCTGGTACTCGCCGGATTCAGTGCTGTTCAGTGCACCCTGGCCAAGACAATTAGTATATTGTAAAAAAAAAAAAGTAAAGTATTGCCACTGACTTTTTCATATTCTTTTTTCCCCCAATTTTTACATTTGGACGTATAGGCGTTTGCAACCTTCTCTGCATTTTGCCTTGCAGCTTACCTGGAGGAGATACAGTCGGTGCGTCGCCACACCAACAGCGTGTCCGACAGCAGCAACTGCAACCCTCCCATCGTGGTTCACTGCAGCGCAGGGGTGGGCAGGACCGGGGTGGTCATCCTCACCGAGCTGATGATTGGGTGCTTGGAACATAATGAAGTAAGTCGGCTTCTCTCTCAAGACAAACCCCGAGCTCCCTTCTTGACTAACCGGCTCCGTTCCCCAGGTTCAAGTTCAAAGGCATTGAAGTGCTTGCTTTCTGTTACCTTTGTGAGACAAGGGCTTTCAACGCAACAGGCAGAGATTTCCCATGGCAGGTTACTTGTTGTAGTTCTCTGTTGATATTGTGCATTTTTTATTAGTATTATTTTAATACATTCAAAATTAGGGCTTTTTTCTCACTTTTAAGAATTTAGTATAATTCATACCTGTATTTAACAGTCAGCGTGTTTACAAGGATTACATGAGAGAGGCTAGAGAATGTCAGCTTCCCTGCTCTTTTAACTAAAGCTTTCTCTCTATAAATTCACTCCTTGGACTCCCTGCTCTCTCTTGTTTTGTCTCTAATCTCATCTGGAATGAAACTTAGCTGTGTCTTAAGAAAAAGATGTTTGTGTATTGGGAAACAGGGCTTTAGGAACTGCAACCAGTATTACACCACTGGGAATACAGTCTGGAGTTCAGGATAAGAACACCAGCAGAGGAACTGTGTGTAGCACCTTGCTTTTCCTCTGTGTCCTGTGTCGCTGTGGAACTCTCCAGGAAGAACACCACATCTTGAATAACAATGTGCCACACGGTTTCAGCACGGCGGCTATTGAAACTGGGGGGTTCTGTTGCCAAAGAAACTGCTCAAAGACCAAAATCTCTTGTAGAGATAAGAACACAGCAAGAGTGGCAAATAGATATCTATCATCTGCCCCTCCTGTTAATCATTCACTGGATGAGTTGATCGAAATTCAGGGAAGACTGGATGTACACCTCTGAAATGCTCAGCCACTTCCTGTGTTACCAGAGAGGAATTATAGATTGGAGCCTTTCTGTGCAAGGCACTAGGCAAAGTGCAGCTTTCTGCCTCATTCAAAAATATGAGTCCTAAAGCAGGCAAGTGCAAGTGCCCTTTCCCCTTCATCACTATTTTAAAAAAAAGTTGATGCAAGAAGTCATTTTTTCATTCTCTCCTGTTACCCCCTCCACCAGCTCGTCATCCTGTAGTTGCAATATCCCCTACTGGTCCTGGACTCAGCTCAGCTGAGATGAACCTCCTCCGACTCTGGTTGGGACTTCACTAGAGGTGAAGCTGGCCTGTGGATGCGTGTCACAGTTTGCACTTTTTATTTGGGGATGGGGGAGGAAAGGGAAGGAGGAGCTGGCTCAGACAGGTATGTGATTTGGGAATCCCACAGCCTTCCTGTGCTGCCGGCTGCTGCTCACGCTGCTCCTGTGTGGGGCATTGGCTCTGACTCTTGAGCCGAATTGACTTCTTTCCTTGCACAGTGGTGCACATCTGGAAGTGATGGCTTCTGCTGCTCACACAGCAGCCATGAAATTTCTGCACACTGGAGGAAATCCGGATAGTTACGAGAGCCGTACCCGAATCAGGGGTGAGCACCAATGTAACCTCTATATGCTCACGGTGTGCCACGAACAAACACTAACAGTTGCCCAACACATTCTGGCCACCTCGGTTTGCCTGCGGTCTACAGGAGTCATCTGGGTGGCAAAGAGTAGCCAAGTGAAGATAAAGGTGGTACCTCAACATCTGAGCATAGGAGTGAGCCGTGACATTCGGAAGAATTCTCATCAACTTCACTGGGAGCTGATGGTAGTGCTCAATAATAAGGGATTTCTCTGATGTCCCTTAATTAAAGCATTCTTTTGTCTTGATTAATGGTGGAAATCATCATTAATATTAAAGACAATTTTCCTTAAGGGCTTTGTTGCTTTAGATTGTGCTAAGTTAATATTTTTGGTTTATTAAAATCTAATTAAAAAAAAAAAATCTTAACATTTTGTTATTAGTTAAGCAGTAGGTTTTCAGTTTGTGACAGATTCTACATGGAGAGGTGTTTTTTTCATGCAGCAATTTTATTGGTTTAATTTTGAAGTAATTTTTAAGATTAATTGGGTTTTTTTCTGAACTAAGATGACTAAGAAGTCATAAAACTTAAAATGATTCAGTCTAATGAATTGGTTGATTTCCTCAGAAGTGTCCTAGTAAACAGGTGTATGAATGTTAATGTTTTAGTGGTGAAGGAAAAAAGGTGAGGGAAACTGAAAATCCTGATACAGGATTGGAAAGTCCTTGGAATACGATCCTTGGGATACCATCTTGGAAAGTCTGCAGCAGTGCTGAAACTAAAACCAGAACTTTTAATTTTGATTTTTTCCGGGTTAAGTAAAAAGTCATGTTTAATCGAATTCTATACAGCTTCAGTCACTGTGGCTTCTGGGCGATTGCTGGTTGAATCTAAAGCCGTGGAGCTCATTGCAGGGATACAGTTTTAGTAATTTGCTATATAGTAATATGTCACATCACTACATCCTTACTGCTTTAGTCACTTAGAACAAGACAGTAGTTGTGATCCTGCTCTACCAATGTCCAGTTTGGACTCGGCGCTGGGACATTATCTCATGATTGCAGCTGCAGTGTGTTTTCGTGGGGGAAATCTTTTTAGTTCAGGAGTTGGAAGCGAGTAGTGTTTTTGTTCGTCCTTGTTGCAAACGCCACCTCAGCGGAGCGTTGCGCCCCTTGGACTTGAGCGTTGCCATCAAGGTGAAGATTCTGCTGTTGGTGTGTCACCCAAACAGTGAGGTCCAACGGGCAGGATGGGCTTTTCTTTCATTTCTGAGACAAGTCAAAGCCCAGCCCGTTTGAGGAGGGGTCACTGCAGGCTTGGTAAAAATCAAGGAGGTGTCAGGCGCTGAGCTGGGCTGCCGAGGGGGGAAGGTGGCCCTGCGGGTCACAGCTGGCCTGCATCTCTCCTGAGGTTGTTCAGGTGAGATTGGTTTCCGTGGGACTCTGCTCAGCAGGCACCATGTGGCTTTTGTAAACACCCAAGCCCGCGGGGAGGCTTTCTCAGAGTTAGCTGAGTTAAACTCAAAGAGCTTACCTTTGCCTTTGCGCTCGTTTGAAAGTAATATGCCATTACTCATCACAGATCTTTACGCTTGGTGACTCTCTAGAAGTGTCCTTTTGTAACAGCTTGTTGGGGTACGTGGCAGAATATTTAGCCTTGTTTTCAGAAAAGCAATAGCTTACGGGTTAGGGCTTGTTTACACAGAATGGGAGATTTCTGAGTTTTATATATATGGACAGAAATCGATATGCAGCAGGATTTTATTTTAAATTTTCCAGAAAACTTCAGACTCCATGCTCGGTTGCACTTCTAAAGGGTTAGCAGGGTTCATTTCTTTCTCTGTCCATTTGTCCAGGCACCGTGCTTGTAACATTTCTCATCTCAGCCAAAAGACTTGCTTAAGTTCCTTTTTGTTTCTGGAATGGCAAACTGGCATTACAGAGTGCAGTTTGTGTTGCCTGACGGAGCGACTGCTCTTCTGCTTTGTATCTTGCCCTGATTAAGAGCTCCCTCAAAAATAGCTCGTATCTTAGTGCCTGCATTTACTGCTGCTGTAGAAAATGTGTATCCCCCCATCTTGTCATACCACACACTCTGAACTCGGGCCTGGCAGGCTGAGCTTCACGGCTCAGTGACTTCTGAATGGCTCCTCATATACCCATTGTAACAGATAAAACACAACAAACGCTGGAGATACGAAATTTGCAGTGATTTCTAAGGGTTTAGTGGCTCAGCCCAAACCACAACAACCTCATGGGCTTCTGTTTCACACAGCCCATTTATCTGGGGTTTGAGTCAGACTGTTACAGGGTGCCTGTGCCCCAGGGTGATCAGGGAGTTTAAGGATGTTCTTTCACAGTGGATCTCCTGATCCATCCCTATTTACTGTGCTTTAGCTCCTGTTCCAGAGCATTTTCAGGGCACAGGAGTGAATTTCTTTTGGATGAAACTAAGCTGGAAAATGCCTCCTTGGAGAACACCTAATGTGTCCCACCTGCTAGTGGACATTCAGTGGATGGCAACAGACCAATTCTGGCCTGAAGACTGAAAAATTACGTATTGTGGATACTGGATCCTCATTTCACTTCACAGATGTGTTTCTTCTGGACCATTATTCTAGCATAGACTTGGCTGTAAGGGAAGTCAGGTGTCACACTTTCTGGAATTTTTGGTGACAATGAATTCCCTTTTCTTTTAGTGGAAGGCTTGGTATATTTGCCTGCACTTTAATTTTGTCTAAAGAACCTTTGTAATGACGCTGATGCCTGCTTGCTGTTTGAAAAAAATCTCTCAGATCCTCCCTGGAAGAATGAGTTTGACCATGGATCAGAGCGCAGTACGCAAGTGGCCGCAGGGCTTCTTGATGCACTCAGTGGTAGAGTCTGAACTGAGCTACAGAATCTTGGCTGTTAAAATTCTGTAATGGATCTTTACCTGTATTGAGCCTTTAACCTGATGTATCGCATTTATTTTACTGAGTTGAAAATAGGTATGCCAAAATAGGAAAAAACTCCAAAGAGAAGTAGCTCTTTATTCTGTATTCAGTTAATGATCCGCTGAGAGGTAATCAGTGGTACACAACTGGAAGACAAGTCTTTGGTCATCTGTCCATTTACAATAGTATTTTGTACTAAGAAATTCCCATAAACTTTATTGGGGAAAGCACTGGATGCACAGTGACCTGTGTATACTACTGTAATACTCCTTGAAATGAAAGTTGGTGGGGAAAAAGAATTGTAGTATTTCCCTACATGTAGTTATAATGCATTATATTATATAACTACAGTACAGCTCCCTGTGTCAGATAACTGGTATCTGAGACAATGATTGTTTAATTTAATGAATTTACCTCCTTTTGTCTTTTTTTTTTTCCCTTTGCTTTACAGAAAGTGGATGTTCCTGTGATGCTGAGGCACCTGCGGGAGCAGAGAATGTTTATGATCCAGACCATAGCCCAGTACAAGTTTGTCTATCAAGTGCTCATCCAGTTCCTGCAAAACTCAAGACTTATTTAATCTTTCCAAACATCCCAGACCCAGCTTTGTGTATCTGACTGAACCTTACTGATGAACAAGGGGAACTGCCTTGACAACACTGTGTGCATATATTGCACTTTTTAAAGTTGTCTTGAAAGTAAGGAATGATTGTTCTTTACGAGTCTCCCATGGATTATTTTATACAAGATATAATTTATTTTTCTTGGAATAACTTGTGAATTACTTTAATAACTTGTAAAACTTATAGTGACCTTCAAATTGAACCACATTTGACATGACTGGTCTGCATTGTAACGTGTCCGTAAGAAAAGCAATCCTTTGTAAAGGCAGTTTACTGGCTTTTATTTTTGCTACACAGCTTCTGAAATGAACAGCCACTCAGCAGTGGACTTCTTCTCACATAAGAACATTTTAGACCCAGGTATGTGGCTTCCATGGTAAAACCAAGACCTGCTAGATGTCAGCTATGGCTCTGTGGAAGCTGAGGGGACACACTCCTGGGACAGGAAGACCGGAGCCTCTGCAGGTGCAGGAGAGCCTGTCACAGAGGGCTTGGGCACAGGCCATTGTGAGGGCAGAGAGTTTTGGGTGCTGAACTGTTCAAATTCCACAAGAATTACAGTTTCAGATTAGTCCTTGAAGAAAGCCATACTGGATCTTTAAACAAGGCCTTTGGTACTGTCTGCAGTCCTTGAAGGGATCCTAAGAGCTGAAGCAGCGCTGGGTGAAGCGCAGTGACCCAGAGCAGGCTGAAAGTCAGTGAATGAGTCTTTCTGGTAGCTGTGATGGGCTGTGGGTCAAACAGCAGAATCTCAACTAAATGCAGCTGAAAACAAATCAAGCACCTTCTCATGAGTTACCCTGCAAGTTTATTGCCTTAAGGCTTACCTCCTTAGAAAAGGAGAATCTCATTTAGAAAAGGAGAATCTCATTTAAGAGGAATCTCATTTAAGTTAGGCATCTCCAGTTGCCTTAAGTTTCCCCTGTGAAATGCTGTCTTCAGCACTGTTACCATTTTACTTTCTATTTGTTTCAACTTTGTCGAAATCATCAGCATGGTCTTTCCTCCATATCTGAGTTCTCCAAATAGTCACTCTTGAGGGCTTTAACTCAGAGTCTGCCTTGATTCTTCCCCCATCATTGTCTTAGAATCATAGACTCTTCTGGGCCGGAAGGGACTTTCAAAGCTCCCTACTCCCCGGAGTAGATGGAGGGTTGGTGGTTTATGAATGTATGGAACAGCTTTCCTTCCAGTATTGGCAAACCTCACTTTGTTAGGGTCTTTTTTGCATTAAATTGCATGGATCATCTCTTTTCTCTGCCTGGTCTTGGATTCCCTCTCCTAGTTATTATTACTATTTTATCCTGGTAGCGTTCAGGGGTTCCAGTTAGGCTTAGGAGGATGTATAAATACATAAAGGAGAAACAGTCCTTGCCTGAAGTTTACAGTCAGAACAGAAAAGGGCAACAGACTTACTTCTTCCACTGCATAACCAGGCACAGATTCTTCACTGGCTCTCGCTAGGCCAACTGTGAAATCTATGATAGAGCTAAGAACAAATCCATGTGTCCGCTAAGTATCTCAGCAGTGAGGCCTGTCCTCTCTCTTCCTCATCCTCTGCCCCTCGGTGTTGGCCAGCTGTTTGCACAACCTAGTGTGTATTCCTTTCTCCAAACTGTTTCTTTGCAGTAAATCACGTTATGGATTACACTGTAGCATGCACATGGTAGCATTTACTTACAGTTAGAAGAGAGAGTAACCGCAGGCCCAGGGTCATGCCCAGTTTCAAAAAATCTCTAAGGCTGGAGATCTCCCAGCCTCTCAGGGCACTGATGCAATGCAGTTACTCTGTCAGGGTAAAATTCTCTTTCTCGGTATCCCTTCCTCAGATAAATTTCATCTTTCAGTCCCATCGTTGCTTTTCTGTTGCATCCCCCCCTCTGAACCCCTTGTCAATGTACGAAGGCCCAAGCCTACAAGAGCCTATAAGCACTCTCAACTTTAGCACCAAAGGGACCTAGCACACCTGCTTTTCCCTAAAATCAGTAGAAGCTTAATCTAAGGCTCTGCACCAGAATGTTTCTTAAATGTATTTACAGCAGCACTGTGGTTATTTGGTACCCTGCACTACAGGCCTAACACGGTGACGAGGATTCTGGCGAAGACTTCAAGCTAACAAGAAATGGTGAGGAGTTATTTAGCTGTAATATCTTAACCATGTTCCTTTTAGGGATCAGTTGAGTTTTCAGTCAACTTCAGTTTTCCTCCAATTTCTCCTGCCAATGCCAACGTATCTCTTGTTAAATTAGCAGCAACCATTTAAAGTCTTTTCGGCGGCATCTGCGTGATAATTACACAGAGATGCTTTATATCTGGGAAAGAAGCCAAGGAATAAACCTTGAAGCAAAGCGTATTAAATTAGTTATCTCGTTATAGCTTTTTGAATAATTTCCTAATGATGAATTAAGTTTGAACTCAGAGCTGTCAAGTCCCATTGCTCCACTTGGATGTGAGAAGTAGAAAATCAGGAGGGAAAAGAATCTGTTCCTGTGCTCGGGAATTACTCAGCCGTTCTTGGCTGAATTGCCTATTTCTGTTTCTGCAGTCAGCAGAGGGAAGTTATTGCGTACAAGAATGTAAAGAGCTGTGTTTGAAAGGAAGAAAATTAAGCCAATGGCTTTTATGCAAAGAGGCATCATAGGTGTCTTAGAAAAATATTAATTACAAAATGGCACCAAAAATCCTTTCCAAATTAAGTCAGTGCCTATTAATGAGCCAAATAAGTGGCCACATAGTAAACAGTAATTTCCAATTAACTCCTAATGTGGCTGGTATGGTAGATAGAGGCCAATATGACTCACTTTTTCCCTTTCATTGTCAAAGAATTGTAATTTAAAATTTCCTTTCATCTGACTTCAATGTATTTTTTTCTTGCTAGATTTTATCTTGACTAGATCTCCTAATATCCTAAGTGAACTGGGCTGGTGCATGTCTTCAGAGGTTCCTTTCCACCCCAGCTTGCAACCAAATCTCAGCGTGTCGATGTTTTATGACTGAAATGTGATACAGTTTTGTAGGGGAAAAACTGAAACCTCCTGACTTTGAACCTGCTGTCGTTTTATCAAGCCTGAATTGCTTGGGCAGTATTTCCTAACCTTTAGGGAGTGACAGGAAAATGCATTTTGCATCCAATTTCATTAGTCATAGCAGGAACCAACGTGTGAGACTTAAAGGAACAGTCCTGTTCGGACTCTGCCCCACAGGCTTTAACAGGGGAGTCCCTCAGTAGAAAGGGAGGAGAGTTTGGGGTTGCTCTCCGTTGTGTTGCGTGGGTTTTTTTAACATCAAAGCACAACAGCAGGTAGGTTCTAAGAGACTGTTTTCATCCGTTTGGAGTAAAGTTTTCTTGTGGAAAATCTCACAAAGATGCACCCTGGGTCCATGGAAGGAGCTGCACCCTGAAGTGTGACACAAGCAGTTGCCTTCCAGGGCACCCACGCTGCAGTCTGGCTCCTGACTCCTCCTAAGACAGAACTTGGAGTGGATGAGTAAGTCTGACTTGACTTGGGGAATCCATTGGGTTTATTCTCCTCCTCGTGCACTCCTCATCTCTATTCAATGCCTTTTTCTTTTTTCCCCTTTAAACTCTTACCAATGGTAGTATTGAAGTTGCTGGCATCAAATTTTTAGTTAAAAGTTCTGGTCTGAGCATTTCATGCCTAACATTGTAACGTTGTCCAACCAGGGATGAGAGAGATGGCAGCTGAGCTCTGATGCTCCTCAGTGCTATTTGCATCCTGTTTCTGTCCTCCACAGGCTGCTTTGCATTAGCTGTTCAGGTCCTAATTGTTCCTGCTCCTCCACAGGCCTGCTCTCGCACCTCTTGTCCTTGATTGCCCCAGGAAAGATGAAGCTTGTTCCCACAACCTTTCTTCTATGTAGGTATATAGGGACTCTGAATGCTCAGCCTTATTGGAAATGCCTTTTCCCTACAACTAATTTCAGCTGCCAGGAGACACATCTGTAAGAACTTAATCAACCTACTGCTAATGCAGTCCTTTGTAAAAAGTATATTGAAGGGCATTTCTGGTCCACTGATTTAAGTAAGTTGCCTCGGTTACAAATATTTTTGACTATCTGCACAATTTCAGGAGCTTTTTTTTGAAAAATTACTTTCTTGTAAACAGACAGAAAGGCAAATAGCAAAACGTAGGTTGGAAAGGCATGAGTAAGTCTTGGTGTCTCAACAGAGATGGCCATTTTAAGCTAATACATTATTTTTTTATCCAGTACCTGCTATGTCTGTGTAGCCCACAAATGACCCTAAAGTAAATGCTGATAGGCAATCTCCTACTTGCCTATAGCACACAAATAAATCTATGGGGAGAGTTCAGCAGCTACTGACCATGCTGCGTTCTCAACAGCTGATGTCCCACCAGTCTCCTGGGAGGAGATGACTGAATTAGCTGCTGTCAGTCTCGTTAGCAGTTTGTGAAGCGTGTGCTCAGAAAGTGGAAGCATCAGTTTGGCTGATATCTCAAGCATCACCAAGAGAGGTCACAGCTACATTTTGCTGCTTGTCTTTATGGAAAAGAATTAGAAAGACTAATGCTTCAGGTGATCCCTGAAATGAATATAGTGCTTAATAGTTTTACTATTCTAAATCATCTGGGCGAGGACTCGGGGTTTTGGACACAGCTCCATCTGTTTCATGGGCAGTGTTCCCTGATGAGACAGGGAGGAATAAAAGAGGAAGGCTTCCTACAAAATATTTCCATGGCAGGCTGGAGGTCACATCCTGTCTTGGACACTTAAGGAAGAAATATGAATGTGCCTAGAAGAGGGTGCTCAACCCCTCCAGGACACCTGACAACCAGGCCTTTAGAGGCTTCCTGAGGAGAAAGTCATATCCCGCTCCCTGTGTTTAATACCTACCAAGAGTTCCATCTTCCATGAACAGCATTATTTTTTCTTCAGAACCCATTTATTCCTCTGGCCTTCACAATGATGTCCTGTGTTGGTGAGTTCCACAACTTAATTGTGATTTTATTTAACATACACAAAAAAGAAAGTTCTTTTAGATGTAATGTATTTTCTTGCTGCTACTCAGTCTTTAAAAGAAAACAAACCTTTAGTGCCAGAAACACTGTTAACAGGTTTATCCTGTTGAGATTACTAACAAGGAAAACATGTTTTCCACATGGAGCAAAGTACCTTTCTTTGGCTATTTTACAAAGGAAAAAAGTTTACACATGCAGATGACTGTAATATTCTCCCATATATAACTGTGTGGGACATGTGTTAAATGAAATAACATAACATGTTTAAATTAGTTTTATGTCACTGGATTTTCCTGTCCTGTTTTACTTCAGTATTTTGATGCTTCCTGTTTTATTTGTTCTGTACTTGACGGTTTAGCACAAAACAGTGATCTGAATCTCACCACCTCATTGTATGTACACATTTTGTAGAGAAATGAGACATCAGTTACATGCCCTTCCTGCCCCCTACTCCTTCCCATTAGGGCTGAAAGGCAGAACTATTCTATGCTATTGAAAGCCTTTAAAAAAAATAAATCTATGCATGCTATTTTATATTCTAATGTATTATTCGTATCAGTACATAAGCTTATGCTTGTCAGTTTTATCTTGTGTATAGAACTGATTACTTTTGACAGTATTTTTGCACTGTTTCTTTTCTTTCTCTTTTTATAAAGTTTGATTCAGCATTAATTGACTGCAATTATTTTTTACCCCTTTCACTGCCTTTGTGTAAATAGTTTCTTATATGCTTTTGCAAATATAAGTGTGTCTTCAGTCACTAAGGTTTGCTTTTTTTTTTTTTTTGGTAAGGCTGTCCTCCATATTCACAGTATACAATAAACCATTTTTTTTCAAGGAAAACTATGCTCATGTTCTGTATTTGCACCTACCGTGTTTGTGTTCGTTTCCCATGTTAAACTGGGAGGTGCAGCCAGAGCCACGGGGAGCTTTGAAGAACCTCCTGTGATCCAGGTCTCCCGGGGTGCATGTGCCAGGCTCGTCCCAGGCTTTTGTGCTGAAGTGCATGCTCTAAACAGGCTTCCTGAAACGAAGGTACTATTTCTCCAGACAAAGGGTTTGCTTAACAAGATAAAAGTTAGAATAAAACCAATCAGCTAGTGCCTTCTTCCTAGGCTTGGCTGTAGTTAAGTGGCCTGGGCTTTCTGGAATAGTAAGCTCTGCAATAAATTCACCTTCACTCGTGAAGGGGATCAAAAAGCCAGAAGCTGCACAGTGTGAGTCCTGTGTGAGCTCCGAGGTAGGTGCCAACGTTCTCTGAACAGTACGTGTGGAGGTCCAGGGCCTTACAGCACCCGATCCCCACCAGCCAGGAGCAGTGATGGGCCTGCAGGTTCCCCAGCTGAGGGAACGGTGGTGGCTTTCCCGCACGATGTACAGAATTCATCATCCCCCATTTCCACTAAGCAGCTGCAAACAAAACTGATTTGTGAAAAGAGGAACCAGATACTAAACAAAAAAGTACAGCTTTTGCTAATTAATTTTTTAGATTAAATGAAATTACTTATGCAAAAGTAGCTGCCATAAAAGTATTGCGTTCATGTAACGGCACAAGTGGAATCAAAAGGGGTCAAGACCATTTTATTTACTTTACACAAATAAGATACACATTAAAACCCATAAAGAAAAAAATGGCCATTTTTGCACAGGAGCTGTCAAAAGGCATAACCTTTAAGAAACCGTGGATGTTTCCTTAAAAAAAAAAAAAGAAAAAAAAAAAGGCAATTGTAGATGTGTGGAAGCCAGGAACGTTTCCCAAGGTCTAAGTGTGTTTGTCATTCCAATTATAGGACAGAACTGTGTTCATACTCTACCGCTTTTCAAAGCGCTCCGGAAGGTTTCCATAACAAGGCTTTTTAAATAAAGGTTTGAAGGATTGCATAGATTCAAAGGCTCAGTGGTCCTCTAATTCCTTTTTGATCTCTGAAATGTATGGATGATCTTTCCCGTGTGCTACTTCCATGATAGCAATTGCCTATGAAAAGAAAAAAAATATTCGCACAATCGATTCATATATAACACCAGGCTATAAATACTCTCTTTAGAGGTTTGAAACAGTCTGACACCTCTAGCTACTTTTTGTCCCCTTGTAGTCATAAACCCAGTAGGAAATAAAAATGAAATTCAAAACTAAGTAATAAAGGTTTTACATTCAGAGAATATATCTTTCATCTTAAAGGATCCCAAAGCACCTTTCAAAACGAGATTCCTGACAAAACTACTTTGAATGCATCCAGCTCCAGGACAGAAAACTGCACGTGAGGTGGGTAATATTCCGGCAGAGGACTTAACCGGTATCAGATAGAGCTCTGTTCCTACCCCTTTATCCTCCTCCAGCCGTCAGGCTGACGAGCAGGCCTCTTCCACAACTTAATTTAAGGTGTTTCAGACTTCATTCTGTAAAACCTGGGCCGGTTCCGTGGGCTGCCACTGCTTTCTGAAGGAAGGGGCCACTCGGGCAACCACCGAGGCTGAAGCCAGATCTCGCCCGGTTCAGACAGAGGCTGCTGAGCCCAACTCCCTGCCCTTTCAGCCCCGTCCGAAATCCTGCCCTAAAAGTGGAGGTTTCAGGCAGCCAAACCCACCGGGTGTAGAGACAAGATTTCCACTGCAGCAAAAATCAGCAGTGGCCACAAATATCTGTAATAGAAGGCAGCAGTAGATAGGGCTGAAAGAAGCAAGACTGGAATAAGACTAAGAATATTTAAAGACCATTAAAGTGCTAAGATAAAGTGAGGAATTGCAGCATCGCAGCCATCAGGGCATTTAGTCATTTTCTCCTGGGGAAAGTTTTATGGAATTAAGTCCTTGTATTTGTTAAATCAGTACAGGAAGAGCCTTTGGTTCCACCTCAGCAGCAGTCAGAAATCACTCTGTTCCCCCTCCTGCCCAGAAGAAGAAAGGAGGGCCTTCTGGATGAGCTGTTTGCAAACTGACAGGGAACAATGGCTTTGTTTTTCCACTAAATCCCAAACATCAGGGACTGGGATAACTTTGGGCAGTTCCTGGAGGCAGCTTTTGGAAGTGAGTCATTGAAAATGTTTGCGCTAGGAAGCTAACTATGCCAAACCTACCTCCAGTTCCCAGCCCCCCATCCCATGTTCCTACTGCCACAAAGCCCCATTTTAGTCAAAGCTTTAACACCACAGCAAAGGAAAACCTACGCTATTTTTAAACCAGGTAACAGTTAAATTTTAGAGTATATATTCTTGTATCATCTTTCACCGTGGCTGGATGGCTCTGTTATTACTGGCTAAAAACCTGCCAGCATCTAAAGGGGAAGGGGAAAAAAAGAATTGTGACATTCCACACCAAAGTCATTATATGCTACAGTAGTCACTGATGCTTAAGAAACTAAAATAAACTTCTGCCCAACAGCAGTAGGGGAATAAAGAAACATGGTACAGACTAATAAAAAATAATAAGAATAAAAACCTAAAGAATAAGGAACAGACTAATAAAAAGGGGTGAAGAAAAATTTAAAACCAAATGGTGTATTTGCCAATTTCAGCATTACCAGATGCACTGAATTCCCTTCAGCTATTTAAAAATCAACATGTTCCAGAACAAATAACCACCAAAAGCATGCCTGGTTTAACTTGGATATAGAAATCACAGACTCCAGTGAAACACTGCGTGCCTTTTATATGAGCCAAGCAATTTTCTGTCCTTACCTAACAAGTGAGGAGCAGCTGGAGTACTGCTTCATTTATAGGTATCGTACAGCTCTAGCTGGGTGAAGAATGTACAGCAAATGGTTAAGCACAAGGCTCACTCCAGCTGCTGCAGAAGAAGTCCACTGTGGAAAGGTAAGACCCCTTGTATGTGAGAACAGACCTGTACCATGTCTTTGGAAAAACCAAACCCGAGCCAAAAATCCAGTAACCAAACATATTCACACATGGTGCATTTCCTACCAAGCCAGGCTTACTGAGAGAGAAGCCTGTGGTGTTTCAGTGACCCCATGCCTGAACTGGTGTTATTAATGAAGAAACTAGGAAATAAATACCCTCTTCAAGGCTTTGACTCCAGCCGGTCTGTTCTCCAGCGCCATATACAGTCTCCCTAATTTCAGCCACATGGAGGCAACGTTCAGCGAGTAGGAGGGATAATGTTTACTGCAAGAGAGAGAAAGAAATGGGGCTTTATCAGACCTGGCAGTTTCATAGCATTTTCCCAGCCCCCTCCCAGGGGGTAAGAAGCTGCCTCTCTCTGCCCCTTGCCCACCCCCTCTGCTGTGACTGCCAAGAGTCAGTGCCAATTGTGCCTGGGACGGGGACGCCTGTCAATTGGGAATTGAACTGAAACTACCATATGCCTCGGAACAGCTGTCAGATGGCAATGACTTTCTGCCACTAGTTTTAATCTAGCCCAGCTACAGAGAGAGACCGCGTGGTCAGGAGTTTTTGGAGCCACCCTGTACCCGCAGAAGTAACTCTGCCCGTCCCACAATCGTTGGTCTTTCGTGGCAAGGGGTCCATGAAAGGGGCCCTCGGCAGCGCGTGGGGCACACATGCCCTTCCCAGCTCACACACACTGAGCTGACCTGGAATGCCAGGCTCGGAGCCAGAGGAGCCAGGCAAGGCCCAGGGATGATAAATAGTACTGAGCCCCCAGGAGGGGAATGTTGGCTCCTTCTTTGTATCGCTGCTCTCTGCCAAGTGATCTGTGACTTTACGTTGGCATCTGCTCCAAAGGGAGAAGCTTTACTTGCCCTCCCCCCCCAGCTGGCAAGAAAGTCACGTCTCAAGATGAGAATCTGCTTGGGAGATTCGTGGCAGGATCAGGCACAGTGTGTAACTGCCTGGCTCTAATGAACGAGATCACTACTATAAAAAAAAAAAAAACAACAAACCCACAGAAAAATTTATCAGAGAGAGTATTAATTTTTTCCTGCAGAGCCCGCCTTGCCCCAAACAAGGGCTTCAGCCTCCACATTCTCCCACACCTCCAGCTCCAGGGCTGGGGAGATCAGGGATATCAGGGCACCCACAGCCTTCAAGCTCAGAGGCTGAGCTCAGCTCCAGCTCCCTCTGCTGTCCCCAGCCCCGGGACAGAGCTCTGGTCTCCTGAGGCCAGGACTGCTGTGCTACTGGGGAGAGAAGGGACTGAGCAAGGGTGAGAGGCTGACAGCAACAGCAGGCTTTGCCTCCATTACCTTAAACAAAATACTGACTGCAGATGCAATTCGAAGCTCTGCTTCAGAAAAGTATTAGGATATTAAAACAAATAATAAAAAAAACCCCAGTATTTATCTAGCTAAGCAGAACTAGAACGGTACCCATGGTGGTACAAACTTATTTTGAGAACTCAGAGCAAGTATCTCAGTCACCTTCTGCTATATATTGCACACCACATTTTGACAGTAACAAAATCTGTCCCAGCATTTAAACATTCCTTTTTGAGTACAGATGTCATGTGTCACGGGTAGCATGTTTATACAATACGTACTGAGAAGTGATCTCTGCCCAAACAGGTCTTAATTGTTCAGATTACCAAATGAGAGAACTAAAAAAAACCAGAAAAAATAAAGACGCATATTTACCTGTATGGTCTGATAATTTTTTGCCCATAACGCAGAGCACCTTCCCAGTCTTGCACGTAGAGACAGACACCCATGGCCTGGTACATCATATGTAACATGTAGACATTACTGTCTTCAAACACTGCACCCATCTTGTCCAGGCTGAGTTCACAGATCTCCAGTAATTCACTAGGAGGTATGAAGAAGTCAAGGAACTCAATAAGTAAATGGTCTGTGATTAGATAACTACCTGGTAAAACTGAAGAAGAATCTACTTAAACTTGCTCACAATGGTTCTGAGAAGTCCTCTCTTCTCCCAAATGGCATCAAAGCATCAGAGCTACTCTGTGAGATAGTCTACACTCAGAAGTATTCTGCTCATGAGATTATTCCCCCTCCTAATCAGATATTATACAAAACTATCTTTCCAATTTAAAAAGCAGCTTGCCTGAATCACCACCCCACCAGCAATGTGTCAGAAGAAGGGGGAGTGAAATTCCCCACACAGTGGGTACTGAATGAGGCCTGAGATAGCCCAGTCTGCTTCTGGCCCAATGAACCTTGTACTTTTGTCTGCCTGGCAGTGCTGTTAGAACATGTAGGCTCGTCACCATCAGCAACAGCCACAGTCTCACACACAGTCCCTCAAAACAGGGTGATATTAGAGCAGACTAAGGCCTGTGCTCGCTCTAGACCCTGCCACACACAGCATCTCCTCTGGAGACAGCCAGATGCTGCACCCTCAGAAACAGAGAACCACACAAGAAGGAACAAACACAGGGTCTCACAATCCCACACCCCCTGCAAGGTTAAACTGCCCTTTGCCTCCAGGGACAACACTTCAGACACAGAGAGGACAGAGGTATGTTTAACTTCTAATGGTCATAGTATTTCTCCTGAAGCAATCCAGCAGGTAAGATTTTTAGGTCACACACCAAGGCCGTGGAGTCAGGGTTGAGACAAAGGATATATTTGTAGTGTTTGGCTCGCCTGAATTCCTCAATCACGTTCCTGGCATATTTGATCATGTCCCGTACTGTCTCTGCTGATGGAGGATCATTCAGCTTGCGGATTTCCAGCTTCTCTTTATCCTGAAGGAAACACAGTGAACATTATAAATGCAGGTTCCAAATAAAGGTGCACCTGCTACACAAAATTACTCTAATAGAAAGACGCAGATGGGAACTTAAGCTCTTCAAAGAATGTAAAAACAAAAGGTAGAATGTGCACCTGCAATTTCTCTCTAAAGCCTTGGCTGGGAATCCTAGAATCCTCTGCACCTTCCAGTTCATCTGCCATTCTCTACTTGCATGAAGTCTCTTTCCTTTGAAAGACCAAGAGCTTTTCAATTTTGTGATGAAAGCAGTTTTCAATAGGAAATCTCACTGCTTCCGAGAGATTAGAGATTAAAACAAATTTAATTTTAAGGCTAGAAAAGCCCAAATACCTTAGGCCTACTACCAAGTGATAGCTCAGTGGAAAATAAGACAATATTAAAATACAGAAAAGGATCCTTCATATCTATAGACAAAACCTCATTCTCACCTATTTTGTTATTTCTGCTGGACCACTCCACTTACTCTCATCTTTCTGTCTAATTTACTACTTCATGAAGAGTCAGCTTCAATGTGGAGACAATCTTTTGCTGTTTAAGCCTCACGCTGTTGCTAGATTTCTTTTTTTCTTTATTATTTCGTCTGCCAGCTGAGAGGGCTACAGGGAACTCTCTCCAGAGCTGAAGGAGGCCGAGTGACAGGTGATTCCATGTTGTTGGAAATCACAGATGAAATCCTGGCTTCGTTAAACTCAGTGGCAAAATTATCAAGGGAACTGTGGGGAAAAACACAACTAGGGAATCAATAGAATGTCCTCAAACAAGAATACTGGGTACTATTTAGAAAAAAAAGTTACAAAAGATGACACCATTTAGAGGAAGGAGTTGATTGTCTGGTCAGTTTGGGAAGTAGCTCTTAGAAGGACACCTCTGTGAAAATGAGGGGGATAAATGATCTGGAATTTAAGGATCAGATTATGGCAGCCAGACTGATCTTGGCTGGAATGACAGATGAGCCATACAAAGCTCAATCCTCCTAGGACCTCCAGTGAAGGCAAAGTTGTTTCAGTATCTGTTGGACTTGGGTACTTTTTTTCTCCCCATACGTGCTTTTCTTCAAAATAACTAATCCCTTGTTTTAAGGAACACTGTCTGGATGTCTGTCTTTGCCTTTGAAGGACAACAGGTGATGTTTAATGAACACAAATCAGGCCTGCACATCACAAGGGGCTGTAACCCAGGACTACCCTGTCCGTGAGATGACCAATATGATGCCATTGCAGGAAAGCCCATTTTGCAGATTCTGCTGGGTCTCCAAACCATCTAGCAGCATCATATAACATCACCTAGAATTAAGTGAAATGTCCCAACCAGGAGCTGCAGCAGGACTATCTTGGAACGGGACCCCCAAGCCAGATTCACTTGCTGGGAGTTGGTAGAAAACATACAGTTACAAAAAAACGAGTTCTGGGCTAAATTGTTTTGGCCAGGTAGTGTAGACACAGTATAATTATCTACCTTTAAAAACGTTTTCATCTTTGCTTTGTAGCTCAACTTTAAATAGACCTCTACCAGGAAATTTCCTGATGTATCGCAATTACAGTGGAAAGAATGAGTACCAGAAATTCTTCTAGACAGAAAAACAAAACCACCTCCCCCCTCTACTACCCTACTTTCCAAAATATAATTAAACCAGGCAGAATATTACATCTAAGGACATGGGTAGGTGTCTTGACAGTCAGAAGCATATTTCACACCGATTTTATTACCTTTTCTTTTGTCATGCACTCCCTGCAATCACAATTAAAGAAATATGAGTCTCTTAACCGGTCGTTTCTGTCTTCTGTGGGATACAACAGATCGATATAGCTGGTAAAAACCTATATGGTAAAAAAACACAGCAATCAGTGAAAAGCAGTGTAACTATACACATTTACCATGACTAGTTCTGGTATAGGTAGTGTGACGACGACACACTCACGCAACTTGTGAATCCCTGCAGCCACATCACCTGCCTGTTCCCTCACATTCCAAGCCTCTCAGCAGCATTAGAAGTTGCCATTTGTGAATGCAATCTGACAGAGAAGTGTTTCCTTTACGATTCATTATGGAATTTCCCTCAAATATTACCCTGGCTTAAACCCAGGGCAGAAAGATTCAGGTGTGGATAAGGAAAATATCACAGCATAAATCTCAGGCTCCTGTCAGACTACAAAGAGGTGTCTACTTTTCAGAAGTAAAATAATGATTTCAGGTATCTGGCTTAGGATAAAGTACAGTGGCCTGATTTTTTGGAGGCTGGAATATCAAATTTTTTCTTTCAGAAAACCTATGAAAATTGGGGCAACAGCAGTCACTAGTAGCTTTAGAAACTTAGGAAAAGACCTTTAGATCTCTGAAAAGAAGAGAAGTCCCGGTGCTCCAGTTCTAGAAGAATGAGTATCAGATTTACTTCAGCAGCAATATTTTAAAGCAAAGAAAACCTGCTTCTGAACATTTTAAAGACCCTTCACACGTACTATTCTTAAGTTTTCCTCTACTTCAATGGTCTTCAGAAAAGAACCCCTGCAACTAGCTTTAATGCTCTGTTTTTAAAATGAGATCTCCCCTAAGAAACATGTCATATGCACAGCACAGACCAAGGAACAGCTTTAGTTCTATTTCCTCATTTATAGTTATTTGAAATGCTTTGCTCAGTCTTTATGCTTAAGGTTTCTTTCTTCTTTAAAATAAAATGCACATGTAGGGTCATACAGTACATGTTCTTCTTAATCTGTGTGATCTCACACTTTCCTGATGCTCCTTTCCTCCCTTCCCTATTTTCAATGAATGCAAAACACGGGAACCAATTTACAGCAAAAAATATTGTGATGCAATGGCTACCTCGAACCTGAAGATGGAGACACAGGCCATAAAACTACACAGAGTCCAAGCAAAACAACAAACTCACATTAAAATTAAAATTAAATTAAAAGTGTCAGAGAAGCAAACACACAGAAATCAGGAGGTCCTGGAGAACTGACACAGCTTCTAAGACAACACTCAATCAGAAGAAGATGCCAAGCATGGTAAATCCTCTACATCTCTACCTCTCACAGTAAGCCCTCCCCAAATATGCTGAAAATGTCCATGATTCCACAATAAACTTTCTAAACCAGGATCAGTTATTGTCCATTATCACAATGCATTTGCAGTGACTGCCAACATCACATGCAAATCATCATTAGTAAATGGCATAAAACGAAGTTGCTCACCTGAGTCGTTTGCCCTTGGCTTTAGCAGCTAAACTCGCTTTGTTCACAAGGGTGAACAGCTGTAACCCACAAAAAAAACCTCTCCCCCTTCTTAAAAATTGGTACTACGGACTTCAGAAAGCGGTAGGAGTTATCAAAATCAAATCTGAACTTATTTTGATCAGCATTAACTTTGCCCTCTATATTAATGTTAATAAATGAGCCATTGAAACTCTATGCAAACTCCATTCCCAGATAGAATGCTCTATATTTTCATCCCCTGCAGATATTCAAACATCTGCCTCAACTCTGCTTAACATATTTTTTCCTCTTTTTTTTGGTTTTGGGTGTTTGGTTTTTTTTTCCAAAAGCAAAAAGCAGTTCTATTCCTGCAAACTCCCTGCCAAGTTCTTATTTGATTGAGAAAGTTTCAAGGTAAACCCAGAACCTTATAATCAGCTTCATAGCATTTTATCCATCACTGTTCAGCTTTACTCCACCTAAACACACACTCTTGTTCTTCTGTGACTTCCCAGCAAACGCTGCTGAGGTGGTATGACCGAGTCCCACGTTTTCTGGATGCTCTGTCCAAACAGAAGTCAGAGGACTTATCTTTACCCATTTACCTTGTTTATTCTGGCTTCAATTTTGATACATTACTATTATACTGGGAACTATTATAGCAGTAATAATTTGCTTTGATCTTGGAACGTCAAAGCACCAGCCAAACATCAGTAAACTCAGCCTCATTTTACAGATGGGTAAATGGAGACAGAGGGTAGCAGATACACAGTGACTGCTCCAGGTGCCCTTCCCTTGTTTTAGCACAAAATAGGATACTGCCTCTGAGAATCACCTCAGCCCTCCAGAGCCACCCCAATTCTTCCAAAGCAACATCTTGCACTTCTCTGAAAAACAAGAGATCCTTCCTCCCTATGATGATATTGTCATCTAATTCAAATGAATCCTACTTTTCAGATGGACACGCACAGAGTACACTCAAACACAGTGCATTTACCTCTTCTCCAGGCTCAATCTCTTTAACAGCTCTGACTTCAGCCAAGGTCCCCTTGTAAGTTACAATCACATTTGGGCAACAGCTATGGTTCATCAATGCAACGCTGTAAATGAAGAAAAGTAAATTTTTTCCACCACCACCACCACCGGCAAAAAGTTAAGCACCACTTCCCAAAACACGTAAATCTGAAAGATTGAGTCAGTCTCTCTCTGTAAGATGTTTTTATTCTGAGGCTTAACATTAAGGTAACCTTGGGAAAATCTGTTGTACTGCTATTTATTCTAATGATATGGAGAATGGCTGTGCTAATGAATCATTACAATTTTAAAATCCTGTTATTGCAGGACTAGGCAAGTTATTATTTTCCCATTCTTATGGTGCTACAGACAGCTGACCTTAACTACCAACATCCTATGACAGACAGACGATTTTCCTCAGATGAGAAAAAGAGAAACACACTTAACCTAAAGGAAACAAACAAGTACAGGAAAACTAAAGTAATTTGTTGCACTGCAACTTAAGATGGGTGTTAAAATTTTATCTGTTTTCTGTGCAAATGTAAACAGCTTCCATGTTTGAAGAGGGAGGGAAGAGATCTGTCTGTTGTAACACACAGACAAGAACTTGGATGGGTAGAGAAAAGCCTTCCCCCTTACTATCGACCTTCAAGGAAGTGCAATTCGCTGCTTATTTGAGATAAAATGTGTAAGTTTAATTCATTCTCTTCCAATCTAGCAAAATAATAATTGTCTCTTTAGTCTTTTTCGCTCATAGGCATAACTGCTAAGTAGGAAAGATCTGGCTCCTGCCTGCTGAGCATTTACAAACAAAGGATGGTGTCGGACATGTTTCCAGAATGTCCTGCTTTAATACTCTCCTCTCCCCACCACAACTCTGATCCTGGGTATTTCAAGGCCTTAATTCCCAATTTGCAGATCAGGGATATGGACTTCAGACAGACCTGCCTGAGGAAGGAGTATCTGTGAAGCAAGGACTATCTGCTATTGTCTGTGTGCAGCACTTAGCAAAATTGGGTCCTGCTTTAATCGTGTATGTGTGAGTTTCAGATTACTTTGACATAGATAAGCTACTAGAAATCTATGCCTCACACGGAAGTCAACCTAAGCAGACAGTGATAATACTTTCAGCACAGGATTTGCAAAGAACAGGGCAGAAAATATGCTCCTTTGCTAAAACATTAAGTGGGAAGGACAGACTTAAATAGAAGAAATGTTCCTCAGCCTTAAAGAGAGCTGTGCTCCCCCATCCTCTAAATGCAGTTAACACTTAACACCTGCAGTTTATCTGCGAAGCTAAGAAGCTTGTATGTATTTTTTCCACTGTCATAGCAACATAAAGCATCACAGTTTTTAAAACATCTGAAGAAGTTGAAAGAAGTTATGAAAGGGATTTACTGTTTGCCAAGGAACAAAGGTAGGCGGGATGCTGTTCAGGGAACACCAGGTGAAGGATTATACCCAGCCAAAACAGAAAGTTGTGAATAAAGCAAGTCACCTGCAATCCTTTTCATTTCACTTTGATCATTATACGATGTGCCTGCCCAGAACCTGCTAGCCAAGTAAGCAATTGTTTCCACCCAACCTGCATATAGTTCACAATCTAAACTTAAAAACAACTTTCAAGTGCAATTTTACCAAAATGACACGATTTTTAAAGAAAGCTGCAGCAAATCACTGGCCACACTTTAACAGCTAATTAAAGATATTTAAAACAAGACATATCAAGTCTTAAATTAAATTTCTTTCAGTAGAGATCTACTTCAATACATGTGCAAGAACCTTTGTTTGGTTTTAAATAGGTTAATTCTATTTTCAAAAACATTAAAATCAACCTACTCAGGAAATATGGCTGATCCTAAGTGAGAGAGTTCTTCATCTTCAATTGTGAAGCCATTACAGTTAACCTAAAGAAAAAGAGAAAGACAGTAGATCAGCTTCTGGTCAGCTAAGTACTCCACACTCACATGTCACAATCTCATACTTCAAAGTCAATTGCATCAATTTGCCTACAGTTTTCTTTCCACCTCAGCAGTACTCACAGGGAGCTACATTACATCTCAAAAAGTGAAGGACAAAGTTTCTATTCAAAGGAAGGTGCAAGACACTACAGAACTGACAGTCCCACACTTACCCCTGCTCAGGACACAGTATCTCGGGGATTGGTCCTTAGAAGGGCAACCAAGAGAAACGGGGCTCGAGAGCTAGAAAGCGTCAGAGAAAGCAAGACCATTGCAAACACAAAGCAAAGCCTGACACTGACTGGGCAGAGAGACTTCATTTGGATACAAGAAGTAAAGGGCCAAAGCAGGAGCCAAAGCAGGGATGAACAGCAGGAAACCCAGCCAGGCTGGGGCAACACAGAGCTTTAACGGAGCGTACGTCATGGAGACTTGTTACAGTCACATCTCTCACCAAGGGCTGCACATATCAGCTAAAGCACACACAGAGAACAACAAGGGCAGTGAGAAAGGCCTGAAACTAATAAAGACATAGAATAGGAGGGGACAAAACAAGGACAGAGTATGAGAAGAACCCTCTTCCTAATTTAAACAAGATGCAGGGTCAAAGGAGGTGGTTCACTAACCTTTTTTACAGAATAGATTCAGCTAGGTTTTAAAACCTTCTCCCTCTTTTATTCTCACTAAACAATGGAATCTTACAGGAGTTTCAGCTTTGTTTCATGTGGTTTGTGTGACTAAGTGACCGAAACACACCTCAATCAAGTACTTTATTCCACTTTCACTGTGAGTCACATACATGCCAAGAAAAAGAGAACCCTCTCCACATTCATCAACATCTCCCTACAATCACCAAAACGTCAAAAGCACTAAAACAACTCCTGTCACACGGCCAAGTGCAGCTGAAGCTACAACGGGCACAGGAACAGTCAAAAGTATTTTTTCTGGAAAGGTAAGAATTGATGAGAAAAGCTACCAACAATGGTATATCCCACAAGCTGGAATGCAGCTCAGTCCGGATTTTGGAAATACACAAATATTTCCCAAAGCGACTCCTCAGGTATGAACTGTTCAGGATGAGTTCATGATTAAGGAAAGTGTCCTCTTTCTCTGATTCGCTCACTGGTATCTTTCTATTTTTGCTTGATCTTTATCCTATTTTTAGCAAGGTAGCATCCAAAGGCTCCCTGTCTCTCAAGATGATCATGCTACTGCACAAGCTAATGTATGAGCACACCTGAACCAAAACCAAAATGTAATTGCTGAACACAAAAAACAAAATAGAAGGGAAAGATTATATCAACAGCAAGTAAGAACATAAGGCTACAAAGGCTGACATCAAGAACAGCTTGATGATTCTGAATCACAGGGAAATATTTAAAAATATGTAGTGAGCTATCATCACCTCCCCTCCACTAAGCCAGAGACAACCCACTTCTTGAATGCATCATACCAGAAATAACACAAGAGGAAGAATTAGAAGGGATGAGATATTACTGGTTTCATCATCCTACAGATGAACACATGACTAAAAAAGGCAACATGGAGGGAGTAAAGAGACAAAAGCCAAGAAAACTAGAACTCAATGTTGTTTCCAATGGTGGAAAAGAGAACACTTGCAAAGGGAGGCACAAAATCATGCAAGGTCTTCAAGGACAGGATGAGATGCTGGAACATGAGGCAAGAGACACTGTTTGAAAAGCATGACAATGTGAGACTGAGGAGGTGGAGCTCCAGACTCAACAGCTAAATTCCACAGGTACAAAAAAAAAGAATTAAATGATGCCATCAGCTGGGGAATAGAGTGGTGAAAGGCAAGAAAGGTTTGGAAGAAAATCTTCGCTCCACTCAAAAGGACACAATTACACCTTAGCTGTGTTAAGTAAGAATCAACATCAAAGAAAGCCCACAAAAAGCAGTGAGCAAGGAGCTGGAGGTAACCAAGGCCCAAATGACTGCCCTGAGCCACAGGGAGAAAGAATGCTGAATGGAGGAGCAAAATAGACACAGAATGTGTTGAAGCAAAACAAAGGAGCGGCAGCATATCCATACTATTGGTTTTAGGTCAAGTTAAATAATTATTATGGAACAAGTACAGACACGCCCTCTTCTAGAAAGGTTTATGCTAGAGCTAAAACCTTAGAAGATTGTGTCCTATAAAACACTTCTGAGGAGCATCCAGATGACCTTTGGATATTTTAGTTCAAAGAACTGCAATGTCCACAGTGGCAAATAGTTGTCAGATGATCAAATCGTGCTTAAGGTGACACCTAAAGGTGACAACAGACATCTACAGAGAAGATTGGAAGGAATATCAGATATGGGAGTCAGCACTTCACAAAAGTCAATTAAAGTACCATGATCTGGTGGAACTGGTCCAGGACAGGACATGAAGGGAATGTCATTATAGCCAAAAAAAAATTATTTTTTGGGGATTCTGGCTACATTCTAAGAAAAGTATTCAGAAGCACCACAAGAAACTGAATGTACTGATGTTTTTAAAGGACAAACATAAATTGTAAAGTCTTCAAAACAGAAAAAAACTTTTATTGAAAAGTATAATTAGGAACAACAGAATAGATGATGAGCAGATGCTAAACATGCTAAAGAATCATTCCCCTACAGAGTAATAGTACCTTTGTACTACTACTATTAAGGTAAAAGTAGCTGTGCCTCCTGAGCTCCACCAACCAGGGGATTGCCATCTTAGCCTTCATCACAGCAGTCAATATTTGTCCCCATCTCAAAAAAATTAAACTTTTTACTCAGATATTTAAGTTTAAGCCAGATTATTTTGAAGCACAGGAGGAAAAAGAAGATAATGGATCTTTCAGTAATCCACTGGTGTTATTCCATCCACTACAATGCATTCAATTTAGATGCATATGAAAAGCAAGTGAGAAAAAAGAGGTGACATATTTCAGAAGTTATCTAACAAGACATCCTACCTTTCCTTCATCTCTCCAGATGACCAAACTACCTGTATTTAACAGCCAAACACCAGATAAAAGTTTCAGCCTGCTCTTTCTACTTCTCTGAAGTTTATTCCCTGTGAAGGTCAAACACAGCGATGACCTGACTAGCAAGGATTTCCACAAATCTGAAGCCTGAATGAAGGATTTTGCCTCTGCAGGGTCTCAGACCAGCAGCCTTCTTTGTAAGACCAAGAACAGTTGCACTACACTTGGCCCACAAGAAGCCTAACTTTGACAGATCTAAAACAGGCTGTTTCCCCATTTTCTTCAATGTTTAAGAAGTACCTCATAAAAAGTCTGCAGACAAGAGTCTCTCCCCTCACCACTGAAATGGTATGTCCAGCCTCTTCTGCTCAAGGAAGTGGATCTTCTCCATCAAGCACACTTAGTTCTAAGGTAAGCACAGAGCTACCATTTGCATTGGTGTTAACACTTTTCCCCTTCTACAAAGGCTAAAATCCTACAGCACTATTCACCTAAGCAGGCTGTGTTCTAGCCAACTTACTTGTGCAAAGAGAACTACAAGGGCAGCATTGTCAGGGTACTCCAAGTGCTTTGAGTAAAAGTGATGAAGAGCAGCAATGTCGTTCTGAATCAGCTCTCTCTTTTCATTGTCTAGTTTGTCAAGGTCTGTGGACAAAGAATACATTCCATTTCAGTAACAGGAACACTCCCCCGTGAACTGCAGCCAGACTTAGGTTAGAACAGGCTCAGACTTAAACAGAAATCCCTCAAGGAACAGATACTTGGAAGTGCTGCAAGAAGTGCCTGTTCTTCCATAAACGTAATGCTGCTTCAGCCAAAGTCACGCATGCGCTACGAAACATGCAGGATTAAAAAGCATTTTCTAACATCTTTACATTAGCAGGTAATTGGATGCAAATTTCCCTTTCTTGGGAGAAAGTGTTTAAAATGTGTCTGTTAATGCTGGCAAACCTGGCCCTCTAGAAGCCTATCAACTGTGGGTAGCTACCCTCAGCTGTCTAACACGACCTTACGAGCTACCTGAGAATGCCTGAGACTCCACGAGCTGGAGAGTGACCATCAACAGAGATGTGCTTAAGCTGCAGATATTTGAGGATAATAGGAGACAGCAGGAACATCAGTGGAAATGCCTTGGCACACCTGCCAACCATACTCCTTTATGGGTTTGTTCAGAGATTTACTCTCAGGCCCATGACAGGTTATAGCCAAAGCTGTGGCCACTGAACCTTTTTCTGCCTGGTCCACACAGAGCAAGCTAGGTGACTAACCATATACTCCTGGTCCCTTCTCTTTCCTCAGGAGCAGAGTGTTGGAAAATCTTTCCTAATCCTCTCAAAGTGGCAGCGTCACCACCTCATTCCTGCTCCAACTCATCAGTTTCCCCTCTCCAACTCGAAATAATAGTGGAGAGAAAAACAAGCAGGAAGAGAAACGGCTGCACAACACTGGAAGAAGCAGGGAAAATATTTGTAAGATATTGTCAGGAGAGTCATAAAAAATACTGCAGAAAATTAAATAGGATAATTTCATGAGAATAAGTCAGAAATTTTGAGCTTTCAACTGACAGACAGGTGCCTTTTCCTCTCCTCTGCAGGGTGCTGCAAAGAGTCAGGCAACTGCTGAAGACAGCAAAGGTGTGCTGAGAGATGGGGAGAGTTATCAAGGCAGAAGGACCAAGGGGGTTCCTACTAAGAAAACCAGAAACGAAACAAGGACTCCTAGAGGAGAAGGGAGACTTATTGCCTCCTTGCATATTATGCCCAGTACCAAGAAAGAGAAACAACAGACGAGTGAAAACTATGCCAGGATAGTTACTAGTCCCCTAGTTGCTCAATTTCTAACTCTGCCTCACCAGACATAAGCAGTAGCCTTCTCGTTAAAAGCAAGCCATTGTCTCATCTCTTTCCTTGGAGTATTTTGGAGCATTTAGGACATGGAATTTCAACACAATCATATCTAACATGTCAGATTTGACTGGCAGTGACAGATACTGAAGCACAGTCCAGAGGGTTCTGCAATTAGCCCCTTAGTCACTGTCACCATCAAGCAACTGTGCTGTCTCTGATTTTATGCCTCCTGGTAGCAAATACCAGCCATTTTAATTTTATAACATTACAACTCTCAAAAGACACCAGAGTACCAGAAAAGACATGAGATGGATGTATGCTATGTAATTAATTCTGGCTAGGTTTTCACCCTTGTTTTGCAGCCCCCATAAGCAACCAAGAAAAAAAAAAAAAAGAAAAAAACATGTAAGAGCAGTGCACTTTCAAAAAATGAGGAAGCACAATTCTCTTTGTCTACTCCCTTCCTCCAAAAGGAGTGGGATGCTCTGAAAGGTTTTGATGGAGGGGGCCAGGAGGAGCAAATCATGAATATAGATAATTGCCTCCGTTTACCTGCAAGCATTTTTTACTTACGTGATTCAAACTCTTTTACAGCAAGCAGCTTCTCTGACTGTGTTCTTTCAGGGTGAGTTTTCTAGCAATAATGGGAAATAAACAACAAGAAAATATTTTAATGTTTTAAATTGGCAGTTTTGTCTATTCGTTCATAAGCTAGGAACCTGTAAAACAAACCCAAATCCACACTGTATGGAATTTAAAGAAGTTGATGAACAGCAATGAGTTAAACTGACTGCCCTTAGTAAAGCCACAGAAACATTCTCTCCGCACCAAATTAGGCAGCCAAAGATTAACTCCTATCAAATTTATATACATAAACTGAACAGTATTTTAAATATGTCATTTGCTTTGTTCTAGACACTCAAAAAGCTGCTAACAATAGCAAGCAGGCAGGAGACAGGCTTTGCTTTGAGGAAAGTGAATAAACTGACTGTTGACAGAGTTCAAAAGCAATGCTCCAGTGTTGGCCTAAGGCCACTTCTTTGTAATCTTGGCCATTAAATATGGCTTTGCAGGTGGCCCAGCAGCTGAGGTTCAGGGACTATGGTTTGCATATTTAGCTTTTATATGACATGTAGGGTTCTCCCCCCTCCCTTTAAGCGATAAAAGCACAAATTTATTCCAATGACTTTTTGTCATTAAACATTCGATTTTGTTTGTGGATCAGCACTGAACCACACTTTAATTAAGTAACAGACACATACGTTCACACACACACACATCTACACACACAGCAAGTATGCAGCTACCTTCCCAGCAGGCCACCAAAATCCTCACTACATACAGTATCCAGGTTGCCCTTGTCACATATGCAGACCTCAATCACACAAATATGCTTCAAAGAGGATTTGTTTTTGTGGAGAGAGTTAAGAGCTCTACAAAGATACACAGCATAATAACCTTGAAACTCATGAATCCCATCCCCTCCCTGCAAGCACTTGTGTTATCCTCAGTATCCATATAGTTAGGAAACACTGAAATGAAGGTTGACATTGCAATCTTATTTCCTTACTAATATTCTTTTTCGCCAAAGATCAAAGGGTCTGAGATTTCTCTTTCTGTCTCTGCTTTTCATCCCTTAACTCCAGCAATTGCAAACATTTATACCTGAATACCTTAGAGGTATTCTTGACTCACAAATGTAGTGGGCATTATATACCCATATATACATCTGCAGATATGGCTGAAAAATAGTACAACAGGCAACTGCTTCGTAAAGGTGTCAGTGCTGCAGACAGACAACACTAGAAGCATTCTTCAGAACTTAACCATATATACCAAGTCTCACTCTCTCTCTTCACCAACATGGCCTTGGTGCTAGCCCACACATCTAACCAAGAGCTCCAATCTACCAGAACGGAGGCTGAAACGCTATGTATATTAATGAAACTGTCAGTAAACTTTTCCAGACTCTGTTCAGCATTATCTCAGCCATAAGGTGCAGCTATTCATCTTAAAACTCTCTAGTCTTTTACCATCTTCCCTGAGAAGTGTCCAGCTGGACTATGGTGGCCCTGACACTGTGGTCATGATGGTCAGTTTGTTCAGCTGTTCATGCTCTGTATTGCACCCGTCTGTACACAGGAAGCCAGTATGTATGTGCTTTTCAGGGACAGTTACTGTTGGTTAATCTTCATTTTCCTGCCTTCCCTGGCACCCAGAGTAGGAACGTACCTCCCAAGTCTATCCTCCTGCTCACCTGTTTGGCAAGGATCCTCGCCGTTAGCCTCACGGTCTCCGAGGGATTCCAGTTCTGCCCAAAAGCACACATGGCAGAACACTCCAGTTTGTGCATTGGCCAGTCTTCCTTCTGAAAATGCAGAAAAATATTTTAAAAAAAACATAAAAAAACCATGGCATGAAGATAAAGTGATGAAAAAGAGAATGCAGCAAGTCCTGCCAGATCCTAGAGGTCAAGTGAAATGTGTTTCCTTTAAAAAAATAAGATGACGCTCACTAAATCTGAACAAAAGCTCAAGGTACATTTAAGGGGTACAGCTATCCTGCTTTTTTCAAACAAATTCACAAGGGATGAATTAAGGTCAGAACATCTTCATTTAGTCAACAGAAAAAAAACGAATTAAATGACAAAGAAGCAAACAGACAACATGATTTATAAATCACCAGTTCTTATTGTTCAGATCAAGCACGTGAGGACAGAGTAGGTCTGAGTTTGATGGCTTTATTGGCTTCATTTCCATTTAATACCTTGGCCCCTCATTATGAGACAACCCTGGTGTAATCAGGAGTAATGTGTCTGAAGTCAATGGATTCACAATCACTGTAAGAACTGGTAGATGTAAGGTCAAAGCCAGACGTACTGGATAGAATTACTAGATTTTTTCCTTTAATGTTGTAGAACAAGAGTACAGCTAGGCAATGAAAACACACTAACAAAGGCAAACACATTTTAGTTAACAACATATAACATATTCCTAACTCAACATACAATAACACTTGGAGTAACGGCACAGGCCACTGGCTTTTGGCACTCTACAGATTTCCTCTAAAGCAACAGAATCTTTCAAAGATGAGCACAGAATCACAGATTAACGCTTTACACAGGCACAGAGAACCTGGCATTGTCTGTCCTCAGACTGCATCAAATTTCATTTTATTTATTTATTCAAACATGAAAATATTCCTAAATTTGAGCAATGCAGAGTTATTTATTTCTATATCTCATCCCAGACACACATCTATAGTACTGTGTTAAAACAGACATATGGCGTTCTGTATCAAGTTTTTTTTTCAGATCAGATTTAAACTGGTAGAAAATGGTAGTAGAGGGAAGAAATCACAACAAATCCCACAAATTTATAATTGATTGAAAGCGAACACTTAAAAAACCTTTTGCAGCCTCCAGGAAGTTCTTATTTCCCCTTACTGTGATTCACCCGGTATCACAGACTCTGTGTTAGCCCCCTCAAAGAAAAAAGTAAAAATCATTTAAGAAAAACCCCACCAATATAACCCATCAGAGTGACTGAGTGTCAGGAACAGAATAAACGAGTTTCCCTCAGCTGGCAAGAGCCATTTGAGACACCCTAGGCTATCTAAAACATCTACTTAGGACCCGTAGATATGACACAGATCTACTGGGAGATGTGTCCCTTGTGGGAGGTACAGCTGGAGGCCACACAGGACAACCCAAGGCATCTCAAACAGACAGATGAATCAGGACTCTCAGTGTCTCCTGCTTTGGCTGGTCCACTTATTTACAGGTTTTGCAGATCAAAACAAAAGCTGAAACCACTGATTTCAGAGTTTTACACCAAGAATTCTTCCATTCAAAATGGCCATTTTAATTGCCCTTGGCATGGACAGCTTTAGGAGTCTATTTTATTAGGAAGAAAAAGGTGAACATCTGCCCTGGCCTCATGTAGGATTCGAAGCAGTGCAGCACTGGCAAGGGTATTCAACCCCTCACAATGTCAACTTGATTGTCCTTGGTATCTCAGCACTGTACTTCCAAAAGGACCTACGTACAGGCTGCTTGAAATAAGCTCCAGTGGGAGCACTCTAAGAGGATGCAGCAACACAGACCAGGACAACCAAAATAGTATATTACACCGTAACCATGTCATGTGCAATTACACTCCCAACTCTCCTACAGCTGTCACACTACAAAATGCGTCCCCCAAGGGGACTGTTCCCTATGCATGCCCCAAGACCTTTTTCTGGAAAATTCCCAATAGCCTTTGCTTAGGAGTCCAAAGGCTAAGAAGAGAGACAGAGTGAGACCTTGCATCTCACCCCTTCATGCACACCCACAACCTCACCAACTTCAGCGTGACTGCTGCGTGGGCAAGAAGCGAAGGCACGGAACCTGAAGCTCTGTAGGACAAGCACCCATACACAACAATTAAATAAACAGGAAAGATCACCCGATAAAACAACAACAAAAAAAATCAAAATGCAAAATCACATGCCTGTCTCAAAGCAGTTTTTTAAAAAATACGTTTGTTCCCTTTACCCATTGTTAATTAAAATCTTTCCCCAGGCAGAATCACACTGAGTTGTATGAACTAGTAGGGAGGTTAAAGGAACAAGATATGGCTGAATTGTGTGAAATGAGATGAAAGACTGAAACACCACAAGAAGAGAGAGTACTGATGACTGAGTAATACCTGGGATGGAAACACTGTGACAGCAGCTTTCCCTGAGATCACAGCAGGACTGTATTTTGCATTCTTTTCCACGTTTTTCTCTAAGTAGTTTGAATCATAACAGGTAGCATTGTTCTAGTTGAATCCCTAATGCTACATTAATGATATTTTCTTCCTATTTTCATTACATCCGCAGTATTTTTCCCTTCATTTAGAGTGAAATGACAACACTTTTGGAAGGGAAGTTCTTTAAAGCTTATGCTTTTCACATCAAAGCATGGAAACAATCTTCTCCATCAAGTTCTTCAAAATGATCCCACCATCCAGGACTTCTGGATTAACTCCTGAAACACTGTCATATAGCTCAGCATTAAAAAAAAAAAAAAATAAATTTGAAAAACATTTTTTTAAATACTCAAAAAAATAAGGCTTAAGTCTAAACACCTCCTTCCTCACATGGACTTTTTCCTAAAGATGTAAAATTTCTGTTGCATTTCACATGATTGAAAAGAAACACACACACATACCAGGGAGAAATGCCAGGCAAGCCAGTGTAGGGGTTAAACCCACTTCTTCAAATGCTTAAGGCCCAATTATGGCCAAATGGCATCCAGCTCTTGAATCAAATTTCAGTGAGGCAACTTCTGATGTCTGATACTATCTGGTAAAGTTCTCCAATACCTTCACTGCTTGGTGAAGGACTGGTAAGAGTTTCACACACCTTCACAGGCATCCTTCCCTACCATCATTTACCGAATGCTCGGCCAGAGTGGGTATTTGACTTCCATGGGTTAATGTTCAAAAGGTTCACAGGAGACACTTATCAAAGAAAATTACATGGAGAAAGTTTTTGAATAGGGGGACAGATACTTCCCCAAGGCAATCTGTGTCAATTTCATCTTGTGTAGAATAATTACAGCAAGAGTTTCATAGTTTTTCTACAGCTCAAAGTGGAGTGGGCAATTTCTACAAGGTCCCGTTTAAAATACATCTGCTTGATGCTAATTCCAGATCTACAAATACATTTTGAGGCTTACTAGCTGGTTAAAAATACATTTCCCTTACTCCAGAAATACTAAGTACAGCACCCTTTAACACGACATTTTAAGAAAAACCCATAAATATTTTGTTTGAAATATATTTCAAATACAGAAAGTCATGACAAAAACATCTCTTTCTGCACTTTGGCTAGCTGATCTCCACTCTGTCTGGGATAAATAATAGCTATGTGTAATAGCAGAAAGAGGAGCTCCAGTAGCTGGTTCAAGTTCACCAGTTCCACAATTGCAACCACGTAACCCTCTTAAAACGTTTCTCTTCAGAGCATTTCAGCAGCTAATTTCTGAGGAGAAAAAACGAGCACAGGTCTCCTGCTGTTTGACTAAAATTATTATAATTTAAGAAGTCAAGACCTGAACAGCTGCAGATGGGGTCTGAAAGCCACCACTATAATAACAGGCCTGTGCTTCCAGGAGGCAATAGTGGAGAGCAGAATGGCATGAATCAGCTGGAAAGCACAAACCCTTTTAAAAGGAGAACTGGATTAGGGGCTGGGCAAAGAAAGACGCAGCAAACCCAGGCTAGATCCTACCAACCCACAAAACATTCAAGGCAGCAAAGACAACTTCCCCTCTCACACCCCCCGCATCTAAGACTGAATCCCTGTGCAAATATCCAACTTACTATGGGTCATACTTAAAAGTCAGCTATCTTGAAAGCAAAATAATGGACCTAAGCAGGTAAAAGTCATGTTAGCACTAAGGGAACTGTGCCAGGGCCAGCGTGCATGCCTACGTGTGTGTACAGACAGAGAGCCCTAAACAAATCAGACACTAAATCAGTGCTCAGTCCCTCACACTACACCCCTTTCCCTGTGACCGAAGGGCGAAGGGATTACTCTGCAAAGCAGGGCTTGGGCAATGCATCAAACACCCGGCCTCACGGCAGGAGACACGTTCTTTTACCACCTTGGGGACCTTCAGCAAGTCAACGCATGGTTGCGTACCTATGGCTCATTTGCAACAACAGAAATGCCACTAAGGCTGCTGTGAGGCTTCATTCGTTAAATGCCTGTAAAGAATCTCAAAACAAGGTTACTATACAGCTCAACGGAGTGGGAAATACATGCATTCTCACTAACCTTACTTTCAATACCCACATTATTCTGAAAGAGAAAAAAAAAAGAAATGGACTAGAGAAAGATGTCCACACTTACAAACTCTGTAATTCTGAAAAAGACATCCGAAAATTTGTTTCCTGCTGCGCTTTTGACACCTTCTTTTGTCTCCTACTAATCCATATCTGCCCACCACTTGAAAAAATTCCTATGAATTCTGGTACAGCAAGTCTTTAAGTAAGAAAAGAGTAAGCTCAAAAGATTCTACTTTCAATCCCACACAGTACACTTCATATGATAAACAGCTGCCAAACTGAATTATATTGAGTAACAAGGTACTAGCCAACATATGAAATTGTACTTGTGTCCATCTTGGGTACACGTAATTTTAGCTGAACTGAGCAAAGAAAACATGGATTTACACAGAAAATTAACTTAAAATAAAATCATATTAACAATGCCATGACATTTCTCAAGTACAGCCTTGACCTTTTCTCAGTATTGCACAAAGAAGTCCCACATCCATGGAGGCAAAAGGGACACGTTTGCTGTATGTTCCAGTGTTACAAGTTCAGTATCAAGGCACAGATGTCCTTTTTGGCTTTGACAAAGAATTGCTGAACTGCTGAAAAGTGCCTTTGAACAAGACAAGGATGAAGATGCAGTGCAGACCGTCTCTGCAGCACGTACAGTCAGTGGAGACTGGTTTCTAGAGAATATTATGCTTGAAGGTAACTTTGAAAGAGTATCAAAGAATTCAATCACAATAATGTTCATAAATTTCATCAGACTGACTTAGAAGGGCCCAAAACATGGAAGATAACATTATACCAAGTAGGAAGTCAAAAGCCATATGCATATCCCAGTAAGAGTGAAGTGCTGGTACCTGTCCTTGTCATACTATTGTCCAGACATCACAAGAACTAAAAAATGCCTTTATACACAAACATGTAGAAAACATTTTAATTCATTAACTTATCAGACAGACAGGCTTCTGCAAAGCATCACCTCCCACAGTTTTAAGGACACTCAGTTTGAGCAGTTCACTTTCTATTCCTGGAATAAGCCCCATTAGAGAAAAAAATATTCTGACCACCCAAATAAAACCCAAAACCTAACCAAAATTAAGAAAATAATACACATAACAAGACTTTACCCAGGGACTTAAATATAATAGTATAAACTTTGTCAAGGCTAGAAGTCAGGACACTGGGGGAAGGAATGAAAGAGGAACTTGGAGGTAAAAACAAAGGAACATGGATCAGCAGAAGTTAAGTTTTATTACTTCCATCATGATATCTACTTGCTATTTTCCCTGGCACAAATGACTGAACTTTCCTACACTGGAACAGGTTGCCCAGGGAAGCTGTGGATGCCCGATCCCTGGAAGTGTTCACAGCCAGGATGGATGGGGCTTTAAGTAACCTTGTCTAGTGGAAGGTTCCCTGCTTGAGGGGTGAAACTAGATAACCTTTAAGGTCCCTTTCAACCCAAACCATTCTATGAATCTGTAGTTACTGTGTGTTGAATTTCCTTTTCCATGGAGGATTGATTTGATGTTTTGGGGGCTAATTTGCTTTTCATCCATATGAAAATGCTCATAGAACAAAATCAAATATAACCATGTTTTTGGTCGTGTCCTGGCTTGAGGCTCTGTTACAGTACTCCTGTTGTCTTCCCTTTTCAATACTTTCATCATCTGTGATAGTAGGATGCAGTTAGGAGCTGTCACCGGGTGAGCAGCTGGAAGAGATGGCAGCTGACTCTGTGTGTGCACTCGTCCAGGCCTTTACCCATTGTGTGTGTCACACGCTCGCATCTTATCCAATCTTTATCTCCTTACCATTCTACCAGCTCTTCGATGACAGTTTTCTTGCCTACAGTCTGCCCTAAACACAGATGTAAATTCCAAAGGAGATGAAAAAGAGAAGCTTCCTTAGTGCAAGGAAAAGGAGGCCACAGCTTTTCTGCATTTTATGCCCAGGTCTTTAACATTCAGGGAATTCATTCTGGAATCACTGGTAACACTGTATTTTGCTGATTGTACCTTGTGAGGTCATTTTCAGAGTGATATGTAACAGCTGAGAGCAGTGCCAGAGCAGAGCTGTTGGCTTACCACTGTTCTATATATGTGGCTGTATGAAGCACAGGGCAATAAGAGAGTTCAGTCCTCTGTGCACCTACGTGGGTATAAATATTTCTTCTGCACTGGCTACAGGATTGTAGCTGAACTTCCTAGTGTAACATAATACCTGAGATCCAAAGAGATGGTAGCCTTGCCCTTCCAATATTTCAAGACAGCAGAGGTGTATTGAGTGCTAGGCTGGAGTTGGCTTATGCTCTACTGAAGAGCTGTGAGCTGGAGAAGTCAACAGTAGAGAGTGGATAATCTATTTAATCCCTCATCTGTTAGGAATAATGGGCTAGCTGATCTGCATCCACCCTCTTACCCCCAGCCTTCTCTAAGACAATATAGAGTAGAGTTTTCAGTCCTGCTCTGAAGTGGGCAGGGTTGTACCCAGCAGGCTTTTACACTGCAGTGTCATATCTTGTGGGATTTTGGCCCCACAGCTACCTCCACAAGGACCTGACCAGTTGCCCACTTCTTTTGAGGGGACTGCAGAACCAGCAAATAGCTTGGTTTGATCAGGAGGTCACTGCAAGTTGAGGATCTGGCCGTGTATTCAGCCACACAGCAGAAACATGGGTAATGCATTGAGCTGACTTCCACCTCACTGCTGTAGAACATCCTCAGTTAAAAAATTTGTCTGTTTTCTCACATTTGATGTTTGTCAACTTGATTCTTATTCCTCTCAACTGAGATCCATTCTAAGATGAAGCCAAGAATACATGAAGGGAAAATCAAATATTAAAGGTCAGTCTGAGAGAAAATACTTTGGGTCTACCTTGGGATGTCCAGTTTTTGCTGTTGGGCAACATCACAAGGACTGAAAATATCATTAATAAATATGATGAATGAACTGGAAAAAGTTGTATTTTATTTTAGATTCTTATCAGAATTTTACAGCATTTCCTCTTTTCAGAAGAACTTTATTATCTGTTCCTTATTTAAGCATTTCTTTATGAAGCTAAGGCATTATTTCAGTTTTTTTGTTAAGGGATAAAGTCTTGAGTTACCTTGTCTTAGTAAGTGACAGCATCAAAAAAGGGAAATCTGAGAAAGAAAAAAAATACAGATACCCATACCTTTCTAATAATTTCCTTGGTATCCTCTTTATAATGAAGAGCATGAACAAGATATGTGCATATCTTACTCCTGATTAAAAAAAAAAAAAAAGAAAAAAAAGAAAAGCAAAGCTAGTTAGTCAGCTGGCAAAGAGTTTTCAACAGATTCAGGCTACAATGTAGGAGGTTGAAAAGAACTAGTGCAGTGCTTGACAAATAGTCTTATTTGTTCAGGCCAAGTAGAAATTTTGGGTGAGCTGGTGGGTTTGGTGTGGAAAAAGCTAGGAGGAGAGTGGAAACCTGAAATGAGTATTGTAATTTGAAGATGTATTTATTTTATCTTACATTTTTGGAAGAAAAGGCAAATTGAAAGAAAGATAAGTGAGAGGAGGGGTCATAACTTGCTTTGGGGTGGTGGAAATGGTAAATAGTTGGAAAACAGAGGGAGAAACATCAATAATTTGATTTCATGGAATCTGCTAGCTTGAAGAAGTGAAGTTCATTGCATTGCTCTGGGCTGAACTGGATCCTAAAAACAATTCATTTCCTATGAAAAGATACAGATTCAGTAAGCAACTGTGATTTTTCCAAGTTTATTATTTGGAATATTTCATCTTACAACTCTGCTTTCTGAGGTCACGTGACAAATGACACATTTCACTTAAATGAAAAATAAAATATTAAAATATAGACGTAACAGAAGATTTAAAATTGGAAAGCATTAAAAAGCACATAAAAAGACCCCCAGTTAAAGATATTTATTTTAAAATATTTTAAATTATTATTATAGTTAGTGTTGTATTCCTTTTTAAAATAATATTTTTGGTATCTCCAATATTGCTATGTATTTGGTAAACCTTGTAGTCTAGGGAAATGTCTTTGATATACATTGCAGTAAATCAGTAGTTACCATTTGATGACTATTTTGGTACGGTAGCAGGGAAAAATGGATACCCCATCTGCTAGTAGAGATGGGGAAGATGTCTGTCCTGGCTGAATATCCTCCCTGCGGTTCGAAGAGAGGTGCAGTTGGTTGTATCTCTGCAGAATTAACAGAATTGGGACCTTCCACATCTGTGCCTACAGCATGGGGTAACGTGTAGCCCACCTAAAACCCTGTCCAAGGAGGCAGGTGAATACCAGTGAAAGCTCTTTCAGGTCTGCAGGAGTGTTGAAGATGCTGCTTAGGTCCAGGAGTAAGCACAGTTATAAACTGGCCTTCCCCTTAGGAATGGGTTGCTGGGAGCTGATTAATGATTTTTTTCCTCCCTTTGCCATCTTTGGAAGGGGGAATGACCTCTGGTAATAATTAGGATGCACAGCTCTTGGTGGATGTTTTTGGTAGGGGTGCTTTTATTACAAATCAATAAATGAAAACCCTAGGGAAAAGAGATCAAGAGGCTGCTGCTGCTGAAGTGTTATTTATCTTCTCCAGGCAATGAATTCTACCTGTTAGCTTCCACAGGAACCACGGCACTTGCTTAACACTCGCTAACTGCTTATGTGCTTTCTTGAATTGGAACTTTAATTTCTTTGCATAGTGGGAATAGTAACAATTATAATTTCTGTCTCCTTGAGTTAATGAGGATTCATGATGCGGATTTTGTGAACATGTTAAAAAATGCCAGGCTTCCATGTAGCAGACAGATTGCTATGACAGCTAGTAAGCGTGCATTTTGAAGAACTGTTTAGAACAAATAACTCTTACTTATGCATAATCTTGCTTCATATTGGCAGGCAAATGTCAAACTGTATAGAAACCTCAGAATATTTTCAGGGTTGACATCATCTTTTTCAAGTCCTTATAAAGCAATGAGGAAAACAAGCTGATTTTGATATGTGAAATTTCTGCAGGGGCAGAAAGGGAGATTGTTGTCATCTGAGCAGCTTGATAACTTCATTTTTCAGTAAAGAAAGATGCTGAAAGTTAGAAATTTTGATGGGGATTGAATGAGGTATTTACAGGAATAAGAAATGGAGTGTGGAGCATTCCAGTGATTCACTCTGCAATATCTATAACTTTCTTGAACAAAAATACAGGAATCTGTTTAAACTCTGTTTAAGAACAGAGCTTCAGAACTTAAGTTATTAATAAATAATCATGTGTTTGGCTTATGGGTGTAGACCATGCACAGTGAATCTTTGTTGTGACTGGCTTTTTTGTGGCTCTATGAGCTTACAAACTACCCTTCTGTAACCAAATGTGACTTGGTTTAGGGGAAAGGTTTGGTGGCGTGGTATGGTGGCCAAGAAAAATGTGGGTTTTCTGCTTCCTGGGGTGATAGATTTTTGGCTTTGTTTTCTTTTAGCAGCTACTTCCTCTCAGATCAGCAAAATAGCCCTGATTACTGTGATAGGCATTGCCATGGAATTTGATGTTGGACAAGGCCTAGGTGCTCCCAACCCTCAGCCAGCTAGATCTTTTAGCAATAAGTGGTAGATGATTCCATCTGGTGTTGATCTCAGGACTCAGTTGGAGCTGAGATCTGCACTTGCCATCTGTTATGACAGAACTGATGAGCAGTAGCTGGTAGCAGTTAGTTGGTATCACCAAGTTCCTGCTGGCGTTATGAGAAAGATGATGGCAAGCCTGGCTTATAAAAAAGATGATGGTGTATCGCATGCCTCCCCTTCCTGTTACATTTTGAGGTCTAACAAACATATCTGGATGAGAGTCTGCATTTTCATCGTTTAATCTGAAGTTTACCAGTTCTCAAACTCGGCAGGAGTTTGTGGCAGGAAACTAGCCCAGCTAAAGTGCATTTACACAAATGCATGTAGTTTGGGCAACAAACAGGAGGAGCTGGAAGCCATTGTGTGGCATGAAAGCTATGATGTAGTTGCCATCACGGAAAC
>BJBW01004884.1:0-19970 GCA_004320125.1 Scolopax mira
TAGAAATACTTAAAGGGTGGGTGTCAGGAGGATGGGGCTGGTCTTTTTTTCAGTGGAAAATAATGAAAATATGGGAAATGTGACATATTAAGAGAGCCCGTGGCACTAGGAGCTTCTTTTGGAGGTTTTCTTGAGCTGTAACGTTTTTCTGGGCTGAAGATGATCCTCTGGAGAACTACCCAGAAACTGCTTTTTCCTTCTGGAGGCCATGGCAATGCCCCAGCTTTGCTGGAGCCCCTTTAGGACGGGATGGGGGTCTGAGGTGTCCCCCCCCCGGAGCCTCCTCCTCTTCTCCAGGCTGAGCCCCCGCAATGTCTCGGGGCAGAGGAGCCGCCGAAACCGGAGAAGCGGCAGAAGCCGGTGGCGTTTGCTGGTGCCCCCGGGTGGTACCGCCCCGGGCACAGGCAGGGTTCGGGGGGGCGGGGGGGTGTCTCTGTACCCCCACTATCCGACTTGTAGTTCAGACTCTCCAGGAAAAGGCTTCCTGGGAGAAGGGGGTGCATTTGGGGGGTCCGGTGGCGCCCCAGGAAGGAGTGACCTGAGGGGCCCCCGGTGCCGCTTCACCCCGGCGGGGCCTTCACCCTGGGATGCAGCGGGCGGGGGGGTCCCCGCCGAGGCCGGGCGGGGGCTGCGGGGGGCTGCGGTGCTTTGCCCGCAGGGACGGGGGCTGAACCGGCTTCCCCAGCCGAGCTCAATCGCTCGTTTTCCATACGCCCCCCAGAGGGAAATCCCAATCTGGGCTCGTTCCTGCCCTCCGCCTCACCCGCCAGGGACCCGGAAAGTCGCATTTCTGGTCGCCCGGTGCCACCTGCCGGTAGCCCCCGGACGCCTTTCCCCTGCTCCTCTGGTTCAGAGACTGGATGGGGGGGGGGGGGGGGGGGGGGGGGGGGGGGGGCTGCGGGTGTAAAGCATTGAGGGATAATGGTTGTTTAGCATAAATAGGTAAGTTTTAACTAGAATAAATTATTTAGGATTATAATATGGTGCCAGTCGTGCTGTTTCCCCAGCCGTACTTGGCGTGAGCACAGATAGATTTGCAGAAGCCTTTAGCCCAAAAGAGCCCTTTTACTTTGCCATTTTCAGAGCGGCTGGTGCAGTGCCTTGTCTTTTAGTCCCTGTCTTTTAGTCTGTGAAAAATGTTGATATCGCTCTGATATTTTGGTGTTTTTTTTCCCCAAGTCTGGGGCTCTTCAGTTCCCCCTGTTCCGCCCGCCAGCCCTGGTGCACAGGGAATGAGAACCAGGAGATGTGGAGGCTCCAGCCCTGGGCTGAAGAAGCTGTGAATCAACAAGGTAAGAGCCTGCCTGGGCACAGGGAAAAGAATCCCATAGGATGTGAGAAGACCCCAGACCAAAAGTCACCACTGGGCTTAACAGGGTGTGAAGGGCCCGTGAGGGGTAGTGTAGAGATCACAAGGGTATAACTGGCCAGGGATTTCTTTGTAACTTATAATACAAGTATCAGAAACACTTCTTTCATCTGCTCGTGCCCAAATTTTTTTTAAAAAAGTGTAAATTATTTTTCAGCCTCCCCAGGGACACCCGGTAGTGGGAGCTCCTGTCCCAGGCTGGGCATAGCCCAAACCGAAAGAAATAAATGCAGATTCTCTTTGGTCTGTCTCTGTGGCCCATCGGTCCATGTTTTAGGGGCTCCTCAAAGCTCTGGTGAAGTAAAACCGAACACGAACACACAAAAGCTCCACTGCATCACCGAGCTCTGCACCTGAAATGTCTCCCTGGGTTTTAATTAGAAACAGCTTCTAGCAATATGTTCCCTCATTCGCCTCGAGGATCCAATTCCTTTGACCATCAGAGATTTTACAATAACGAGGAAAAAGTCAGAGACAAACATTTATTCACCTTATTAAAACTAGTAAACTCCCCCTCCGAAACTGGTCCACCCTGGTCTTTAATATTCATCTTGCATCTGGCGGTACCAGGTGGGATTGGTGGCAGAGCCTGCCGAAGGCTTAGAGGAATCATGGAATTGTCAGAGTTAGAAGGGACCTCTGGAGATCATCCAGTCCCACTCCCCGGCCAAAGCAGGGCTGNNCACTCAGGAGCATCCAGGGGGGGCTTGAAGATCTCCAGATTTGGGACTCCACACCCTCCCTGGGCAGTCTCTGCCAGGGCTCTGCCACCCTCACCATAAATAAGATTTTCCTCATATTTGAATGGAACTTCCCATGTTCCAGCTTGAGCCCGTTGCCCCTTGTCCTGTCACTGGGAACCACTGAGAAGAGTCCAGCTCCAACATCCTTCAACCCACCCTTTATGAAGCCCCCTGTTTTCACTCACATCCACCTGCCCCCAGTTTTGCTGTGACTGTTCAGAAGTTGACTTTTTGTGAAAAACCTAAGAGTTTTCTGCTTAGTCAGGTCCTTCCACCGTCCCCTGCCTGATTTGCTTTGTCAAGTGTTTAAATTTTCATTGAGAAGTAGGGGTGATATTTCCCCGTAGATACTTGTGGAGGTGACACGCCAGACACGTGCCGGAACAGCACCACTGAAACCAAAGATGTGCCCCCCCACGCTTTACCACAAAGGAAGAGTACTTTTAAAACAAATAAACACTTTAGTGCTTATTTAAATTTACAGCAATTCCAAAAGCTTCTAGCTCTACGTTCTTCTGTTGTGTGATGCTTTTCGGACAAAGGTTATCAGTTTTTGTAGGAATAATCTTGCATTCTTTCTTTCTGTACCACATATCCCCTGAAAAGTTAAACACAAAAATTAAATGTTTAACCATTATTTAGAGCTTTTTCATTCTGAATCTGTAATTATGCTTATTACACATATGAGTCCTTATTATAAAGGTGAGTAAAGCTGAAGGCTAGAGCAAGAGAAAGGTAGAAATGTGGAATTTTATTACATCTCTGCTGCAGGATCTCTGATAGACAAGAAATAAATTCCTACCTCTTTTTCCAAGTTTGGTGTGAGCCATTGCTTCAGGCTTTCAAATTTTTGGAAAAAACCACTGAATTTCTTCATAGCTGGAATTCTTCTCAGCTGTTCTGTTCCTTTGAAGATTGTGCTGACACAATTCACATCCTAAGGTGGAAGGAATAGCAAAACTGAGATACAAGAACTGGTGACCATGAGCTACAATAAGTTTATTAATAATCATCTTGCATGACGTCCAGCTGCCCGGGTGGCAATAAATGACTTTTATTACTGACTTTTGTTACTGACTTTTGGGCTCATATTTGCAAACACACTCAGGCAAGGGAGCTCAACTGATGATGCACGTTGATTTAGTCTGCAGAGAGAAGCTTGGCAGATGATAGTCTCTGGTAGGATATCTTTTGTAATGTCCAGATGAACCATATAATTATCTAAAGACCTGGTCCTATCTCTTCTGCAGCCGCCTGAAGACTGCTTTGATTTCCTACATCTGCTCATATCAGTGGATAATGCTGGTTTACAGCCTCAGTTTGGATATGAGATGTTTTCTGCCCCAAAAGCTAGAGCTGTCTCAACACGGAAGAAAGAAGATAAGTGAACCTGAATCTACTCCAAATATTAGCCTCCACAACGGCTGACATCTACGTGCCAGGAGAGATGGGGACAATGGTCACGCTTTCTTCATCTCTGGAGACATTCAGAACCCACCTGGACACGTTCCTGTGCAACCTACTCTGGGTGGACCTGCTTTGGCAGAGGGTTGGACTAGATGATCTCCAGAGGTCCCTTCCAACCCCATATCATTCTGGGATTCTGATCTCACAGCCCTGTTTGCCTTGTCCCATCCCAAGGGTGGACACACTGGTCCTCTTCTGCAAAGTGGTAACTGGGTTTTTTTCTCTGAGAACTTGTGGTCTGGGCAAGGTGGCCAGAAGGGCCAGAGGGAACACAGGATGGAAGCAGAGCAAAGAGTGGGATTGTTTTGGAAGAGATCAGCTAAAGAGATGGAGAAGGAAAGAAGGAGAGGGCACCACCATCAGCGGCAGGACCAAATTGAGGTGTACTGGGAGAAGAAAGTGATGAGAAATTAAGCAAAAACTAATCAGTGACGGTGGGATGAAATGCAGGCAGCTGCCAAAGGCCAGCATCATGCCCATGGCTTCTCAACCAGCAGATGGTCTCCTGTAAGGCATTCCTGGGTACTGCACGAGGAGGAAGATAATTTTTCCCATGACCTTGCTGCTTGCATCTGCCATTGACCAACCCCAAACACGATCTGCAGGAACTTTACACCTCATTTACAAGGAATCCTTCAGCCAAGACATGGCAGTACGACTATTTAACCCCATACTGCTGTAAAGGCATAAAAAGTAATTTCTAAAAGCAGGCCTAAAACAAGTAGACTAAAGAGGAGTATTTTTGTAGATGGACAATCAAGAAATGTGAATTTATTCTTCCCTTTCTACCTCTCCTTCGTTTAAAGAGCTGATTCAGCAAATCTGTGTGTGTGTGTGTGCGCTCTGCGGGAGACTCACAAAAACATAGAACAAGACTAATTGCTCTCCTTGTCTACAGTTAAATCACAGCATATTTTTGACTCAACATTCAGGTTTTTTTAGATAACATTTTATATGTTTCAATAGCTTTAATAACAATTTATCTAATGTTATTATCTTAATTACCTACATGATCGAATAACATCTTATAATAGCTATATATAAAGTAATTGTTCTTAAATACAAATAGAGTATTTTAATGGATAACCAATTTTAAGCTATCTCAATTTCCAATGGCTACATTTATGAGACAGTTAATTTTATTTTTTTTTAAAAAAAAAGGAGTTTTACTTACATCTATGTCGTCTGGAGTTTCAATCCTCAGAGTCTGAAAAATAATGTATTAATTAGGCCTTTCAAATATCATCTTAATTAACACCAGTAGGAAGTTGCATAAATCGATTGTTTGACTTTCCAAAAAGTTAAATATTCAAGAGATTCATTTTATCAAATTTTAGGTTAGCAAAGTGGCAGTTGAGCTTACCTGAGGGTCCCTTGTCATTGACTCCCCCATCTCCTGCAGTACCTTCAGGAGTTCAGCCACGCTGCTCGTCTGGGAAGCCACAGAGATGCCCACGGCCAGCAAAAGGAGGTAGAGATGGGCCTTCATCCTCCTGATGTGCTCAGAGAACCTGTAAGTGCTTCTGGACCAGTCCTCTGCCATTTTATGGGCTCTCTACAAGGAAATAACATTTTAGGTTGATTTTTTTAAGTGATAGAAAAAAAAAAAAGCCATTTGTTGAGAGTTTCCAGAAGAGAAAAGTTCCAGTAAATTTGGTGTTCAAACTTGGGCCAAACTCCTTACCCCCTCAGCATTTCCACAGAAGTAGGTGATAAAGATATGTGGATGTGACCTTTTGATTTTCAATCAGTAAAATATAGAAAGATGAAAAGCATGACCAAGCAGACGCTGTCCCCAGGGCTCTTCTCTAGAAATCAGAGCTCCTCTGATAACGGCGTGCAGGCATCTGATAGATGATGGGGAAAAGGCTGTGGTGTAAGAAAAGAAAAATACACCAAAACCTCATGGAAAATATGTGGACCACTGCCCAGAAAGGGAAAATGAACAACCTTTGTGCAGAACCTGTGGCAAGAGTTTGTCAAAATGCAGGTTATTACATAAGAATTAATTAATTTACAGCAGGAGAAGCCACAGCCCCGAAGCAGGAGGGTGACCCTGGGGATGGGAGAGGGAAGTGGCTCCTTTTGGGTGGGGAAGGAGGGATGCAGGATGCTCCGAGCACCTCAGCCTGGACCCCATGGGTGGCATCAGGGCAGGGAGTTGGTTTTGTGCCCCTCAGGTTTGCGAGGGTCAGGTCTAAGCTCTTCATTCACTGAAGGCTTTGTGATTTCTTATCTGGCCAAATTAGCCAACTCAGTGACTCGTGCTCCCCTCTTCCCTGGAAACTGTAAAAAAAATCTCTCTTTTTGATTCATTTAAAAAAAAAAAAAGGGTGTCTTTTTTCAAAAAACCCCCCGCTATCGTTTGCTTTCTGCCCACGGGTTCCGGCAGGTGGCAGGAGGTGGCAGGAGGTCCAGCCCCACTCTGCATGGCCCCCAGCCCGGTGCCGCAGCACTTATGAGTAAATGCCTCGATATCTCAATACTTTGAATTGGGGAAGTCTAAAGTCCGTGGCTGAGTTCGGGCTGACCTGCTTCCCGCCTCGCTCTACCCAGTTCCTCAGCTGGAACAGGAACGTTGTGGGGGTTTATTTCCCGTTGCGTGCTCATCTCTAGAGCTTTCTCATCACACAGCTCCAGGGATTGCATCCTTGTGGGAACGTGGACTCTGCACCAGCGCATCACTGGGAGCTCTGCAGAGACCCTGCCTGGAGCTGCCAGTTGCCCTCAGGCTGAATTTGTAAGTGATGCAGCTAAATATTAAGCCCTGTCCTCGGGCTTAATAAAATAAAAATATTAAGCCCTCCACTCTGGTTTTGGTCTTTTACAGCTCATTTCTTTTGATTTTCCTCAAATTCACACTGATTTTTCAGGCAAAGCCTCCTGTCCCCCCCAGGCTGTGCCTGCCAGCCAGGCTGAGGTCTGACCCCACCGCTGGAGACCTCCATGGACGGCGTGGTTTGCAATTCCTGCAGGACCTCAAATTGGCAATGGAAAATGTCTTTTCTCCTCTTTTTCCTTGGCCGATGGTAGGTCCATCCCGTGCCGCAGCGGTTCCTGTCACCGCTGTGATCTGCCCTGGTGGTCCCACCTCGGGTGTCCCCACAGTGTGGCCACTCCTCACTGAGAGCACGTCGGGCTCACCTCTGCCCCTGGCCAGCACAACACGAGTTCTATGTCTCATGCCCCTCCTTTTCCTCACTCTGTTGCATTTGGAATCTTCAAACCACTTCTGCAAAATCCTGGCACTGCTCCAGAACATTGCACGAACTCTATGATTTATTTTTCCTTATATTTTTTTTCCCCCCGCCTTAGCAAATTTGCTGTTTCTTTGTGTTCGGGAGATAATTCCCAGTTCCCAAGAATCAGAGGGTAATTTTGTCGCACGTATCAGTGGCAGCAGCTGGTCTGTCAGCTGGGCTTTGGCTGGCTCACAAAGGATCGAGGTTGATTCTTGGCCACTTGTGAATTTGTCTGGCCTGTGAGTACAGACAGAGCGAAGGCACCACAAAGACGGAGAGAATTGGTCAGAAGAGGAACAAGAAAAAGAATGGAAGATATTTCAGAAGAAATTCTGGAGGATGGACAAAGAGACACCAAGTGGAAATCCAAACTGTTGGTTTAACCCAAAGCGACTCAGTTAGAATGTGGAATGATCAGGAGTATGGAAGGGAATAAATGTGATTAATTGGCGAATTCCTGAATCATAGAATGGTTGCCCTTGCAGATCATTGAGTCCAGCTACCAACCCACCACTGCCAAACCCACCACTGATCCATGTCTGCCCAGCTTTTAAATCCCTCCAGGGATGGGGACTCCACCATTGCCCTGAGCAGCCTCTTCCAAGGCTTCACAACCCCTTCCATAAAGCGCTTTTTTTCCCAATATCCATCCTAAACCTCCCCTGGCACAACTTGTGGCCATTTCCTCTTGTCCCAAGTGAACTCTGATACTGATGAAAAAGGTATTTCAGTGGGAGTTGGGGTGTGATGAGCAGTGTTCGTGCTGTGGCTGATGTAGAAACACGCCTGAAAGAAAGAACCAGAGAACGCTATGAATGTGAAAACCGAGCTCTCCTGAAAGCTGTGCAGGGTGCTGCTGGTTCCTGAGCTGCAAACTGGGATCATTGTTGGGGGAAAGGGCTTCTCTGCACCCAGAAATGGTGACTCCCCTGGGCACGTGCATCCATTGACAGGTTGGAGAGACACGGTGGACACCTTGTATGAATGGAACAGGTCAGCCTGGCACCACAGTCTGCTGGGCTTGCTTAAGCAGGAGCTTTTCTGACCCTGCTTGTGCCTCGGTGGCATTGCCAGCACCTGGGGGGCTGTGGTAGCTGCTCAGCCCCTGTGGGGGACCACGGCAGCTTAGGAACCCTGCGGTGCCCAGGGAAGGTGGACGGACCTAAAGTGGCACAGAGGAACTAGCGAGCTATCGTATGCTATGCCTCCCTTGCATCTTATTGTTGGCATCACGAGCTGCCACCGTTTGCAGCAGCTGGTTTTGCTCCTTCATCTAGATAAGGGTGAAGTTACGATGCTCAGATAAGGTTTCTGTACCCGTGCGAGTCCGTAACGCAGCATGGATACCTGCAGTGATTTGTGCCTTTCTCAAGGCACAAGGAGATAGAAATTTCTGAAAATCAGGGAACAAACATCGTTTCCTAGACCCTCTTTCCCCTGAAGACAGCAAGATCTTATCTAAAAGGGCAGGCTAGATATTTGAGGAGATAATGGGGCTTTGGAGACCCTATCTTGATTTTTAAATCCTTGTCAATAAATGGGCATCTTTTGACTAACATAATCTTACAGATGGAAACTACATTTCAGCAGTTAACCTCATTAGTACTTGTTGTCTCTCAGCTGTTACTGATAAGTGTTTCCTGGGTGTCTCTGAAGTGGCTGTGATGGGATTTGGGGTCACCTGAGCAGATGGCTTGCAGCTGCAGCCAGTGCCATGTATTTGATCGCATAAAAACCTGCAGCTGGGGGTTGTGAGAATCCTTCCTGACCTTCTCTCTGCTCCTGGGAAAAGTGAGCTGCTCAGGACCTCAGGGCTTGTCTCCTCCCTGTATCCATCCCTATGGCTGGAGATGAGGAGGTGACTTGGTGGGGTCAGGAGGGCTCCCAGCCACCCTTCTGGAGTATGAACATGCTTTTCCTAACCTGCAGAAATGCTTTCTCTCGGTTCTTGCATTTCAATATTTTGTGCCTTCTCTTGGCAAGCTTTCTGACCCCAAACTGACTCATCTCCTGGGATTGTAGAGGTTGTTTTAACCTCTCTTCATACTCTAATGGGCAGCAAGACAGAAAAGCCAGGTGAGTGCAAAAAGCAGGTCATGAGCAGGGGATCCTTGAGTTGTATTCACGGAATTTTGGGAGAGAATAAGTAGCTCTTGGCTGCCTTCCACCCTGCACACCCCATGTCAGGGTGGTAAAGGAGGGACACGTGTGTGGGAGAGACCAGGCTGGGATGCTCCAGTGGCAAAGGGGGATCCTGCCTCGTGCAATGGAGACGAAAGATCAACCATGGATTTGTTCTTGCTGGAAAAGCATCCCAAAGTGGTGCCTGGAGCTCCTCTGGTAGCGATCAAAGGCTCTGGTACGCCTCAAGCCGAGGAAACTAAGCAATTTTGTAAAGTCTGGTCTTTACCTAAATTACAGGAACTACAATCTTTTTTTAGGAAACAGTTGTTCCCAGTTCTGTATCGGTCCCTGGGAGTGACTGCTTGCTGGGAACAATATGCGCGATATTTTGACTTTTTTTTTGTGGGGAGAAAGGTTTTAACTCTGGGGAGACTGAGCCTGCCACGCAGAGGAGGACTGGGGTGGGCTGAGCTTATGCAGAGTTGTATTGAAATACATTGGAATTGGGAGACCTCTTCTCCTTAATTAGTTAATTAAGGTCCAGTGTGGCCTGTTTAAGCCATCAGTAGCATTTGTCTGCGCTCTGCTTGGCCTGGGTGAGCAATATCCTCTCCACCTGAGGATATGTGGTGTTATCACTGATCACTTCAGCAGGTTTTAGCCCGGTTTGAAAGGAAAGGGCTTTTTTTAGTGTGACAGTTTTTTTAGCATTAACATTACAGTCACTCGGCAAAGGGGATTTTTTTTTTTTTTTTAATTAAGACTATATTGCTTCTGCAAACAGTTGGGGTAAAATGCTAACTTTGCTGCTATTTTTCAGTTTTCTGCAGAAAGCTGGAATGACCCGTGAAATAAGAGAAGAACACTGATTGTCCTGTTTTGCCTCAATTTTGTCAGCCCCGCATCATTTACCCATGAAAGCTGTAGTTCAGGTAGTTAACACCTCCTCTGTAGGGGCCAGGATTCCCTGCTCCTCACGTCTCCAGGGATGCTCAGTGGGCATCCTCTGGAGAGGCACCTTCTCGTGTTCAGCTCTTTCAAAATTCAACATTTTGCTGTTGCCTGCTCTTCCTAAACCTCCATCAGTGACCAGCAGCATGGCCACTGGCTTGGGGGACTGTGCTTTGCCTTTCCTCTTCACCACTGATTTATTTGCAAAGGTTTATTAGTTTCACAACCCAGTGGGTTACCCACTGCCACCCTGCTAATTAACAGTGCCTGGTTTCATCCCAGCTTTTCTCCTTCACCAAGACCAGCATCATCTCTCTGTGCACCACCCTGTCACTTCTTTCTTCTTTACTTCTTGCGCCTTGTCTATCTGTCATGATCTTCCCCACCCTACTGGTTCCTCGGCCATAGTGACTTCTCAAAAATACATCCTTTTTTTGCTCAGTGAGTCCACCCCAGTTCATCTGAGAGCCAACATACACTTCTGTGCACGAGCAAAAGTGTCATTTTCCTCTGACACTTCAGTTCTGGAAAACTGTAATATATTTAGGAAAACTCAAAAAATGCATTTCTCACTTCATGAAAACTACATTTTAAGGCAGTCTTTAGTATAGTAAATAAACCGTAGTATATTAAATAAGCAATGAGTATCATGCAGGTACACTGCACTGCAGTTCTGTTGCAGAATTTCAGGAAAACGCTCTGATTTCAAACTTAATTATGCCCATATTTTAAAAAAATAGCCTTTTCTATTTTTTTTTCTCCTGCCTTTAGAAAATAAAGATTCTGCCAATTTAAGTGTCTTTGGGAAAGCACATTTATGGATCTGCCTTCTAATCTGTGGGCTTTTTTTCATTTCACTCACATAGTTTCATTCAACCCTTGACATATAACCTAATTATTGTAGTGCACAAAACACAAAATAGAAATAATGATTTTAAGGTTTGGGTGTTTTTTTAATTCATTATGTCTTTGAACATTAGGACACTGAAAAAAATACGAAAGTTCTCTATAAATTAAATAAATACGTTAACACCTGTGATAAGACATAAATATCTGATAAGACACTGAAGACATCTGCGTTGTGCTGTCGCTCCCTGGCAGCTCCGTGGTGTTCCCTCAGGACCAGCTCTAGTGTTGGGTAAAAGATGTCTCCGAGGCGCTGGGTCCCCACATCCTTTTAGCAGTTCTCGTGCAGCTTTTGGAAGAATTTCTGGTAGGTTTTCCGGGCTATCTGCAGGGGCTCCTCCTTCACTGGGCAGGAACTCTCCACAGGTTTCTATAATAATAACAGGTAATAGTGATAATAAGAAGAGCATATTGCTGAGGAGCTGTCACTGGTTGTTCAAGGTGATATTTAAGCAGAAGGAGAGAGATATCTTCACAAGTTAACGGAGAAAAGACTTTTCAGAATCAGGACTACTTTGCCCTGGCTGACTTTGCTCTCTGAGATGCAGTTTAGGGCCTTTTCTGATTAATCTCCTTGTTAGTGAGATGTCCAGGATTTGTCTAAAGCTGATGCATCATTTAGAAAACTGTAACTTCCATCCAGAATCTCTGAATTTCAGGTAAGTATTTTCTATAAAACAATTACTCAGGCATAATTATGTGTCAGGCATAATCATCAACAGTGTGAAATCAAGAACATATGGGGATGGTATCAAAATTTTGCTATTGGCTTTAGTTGTCCGGGATGCTGAGTTACTTAATTTTATAAGCTTTAGAAACAAAGAAGCAGTCCATTCACAGTAATTTCACTTTTTTACCTGCTTGATCACTATAAATAACTGATGAGAAACTTACCGTATGGGTTTTATTTAAAGTTGAAATTATGTGGTCCATGTTTTTTTCCATCCGAAAGATGTATTTTCTTATTTGATCATCCTCAAAGGAAGATTTCAGCTTTTTTACAGTTTCTTGAAGTTGACAGGGAACATTCTTGCACTAAAAAAAATAATAAATCAAACAGCAGCAAAATTATATTTTGCCAAATGAGTTGAATTTTACCTTTGAATTCAACAACTAACTGCATGCATGGCAGAAAGAGAAATCACCTGCTCTATTTCTGTACAATTAGGGAAAAGCTTTCCTGTGCTTCCTGGGATTTTATAAGATCTACAGCCGGAGAGGAAAAAAGCATATAATACTAAAAGTAATTATAAAGGAAAAACATTTGTAAAGGAGGATTAAAACCCATTTGGCGTGTATTTTTTATCAAAATCACACTGCGCAGCCTGAGGAGATTAGATTAATTAATGCTAATTTCTTTTCACGACTACCATCTCCATGTGGAAGGACAGAAAAACTGCACTCTTCTGTCTATAAAGTGCTTCTCTTCACCTTCTCTGAAGCTGCAAACTCAAAACTTTTTTTTTTTTCCCCGACAGATAAGGCTTCCCAACAACCGGCTGCCTGCTCTTCGTTATGTTTCGTGAGCCTTTTCTCAGATCACAGAGCCTGAGAAATCTGCAGACCACAGGCTGCAAACCACCCATCAGCACATCTCTGTGCGATAACTCCTCGTGTCTGCAAATTGCTTTCTTTGGAGACAAACTCCCTCGTGCTTTGTAACCCTCAACCCGCCCGTTTGCCGAGAGGTAAGAACGTTTTCTGGTTTCCAGTACTAATTGTGTTTGCCCCCCCAGCTCTACAGCGGGTCGTGGTCAGGGTCTGTACCTGGAACGGCAACGCTGAGAATAGTCTGGGTGTCAAACCCTCTGTGAGAGCTCCTGAGATTGCCTTCAGTAGGAGAGCAACCAGGTCTCAGAGTCCCCGGGCTCAAAACTGCTTATTTATTTCCATCATGTTTAACATACAAGGAACTTCACTGAATTTGATAGAGCTGCTCATGAAGATAAAACACATTAGCATGTGTTTTCCTTTTTTTTTTTCTTTGAGATTCGGTCTTTTTTATTAGTCTGACTCTTTCTCAAGATCTGCTACAAAGCATCATCATTTCCCAACTAATTAACAGCAGCAGTAATAAAGAAGCTTTAAAAGTCTCACCTGAAATTTCTTCACAGGTACTGGAAGAAAGATCTAAAATTTAAAAAAAGAAAAGAGTGTTAGAAGGTATTTGCCTCCTAAGTGACTGCCACATGGTTAAGCATCTCTAACTACATATCGTCTCTTCATCGGGTTTTCTATTTCTGAACTTCCTTTGGGGAAACAATTGCAGCACCAGCTTCTGAGGAGAGGTTGACACGCAGTGCCTTCAGCATCTCGAGTTTGACAAACAAAACACAGAACATGCAAACTAGAGCTGAAACTAGCCCAGCCTCGAGTTTGTACTTCACGCAAAGAACTGTAGATAAATGAAGAAGAAAAGATAACAACCCACCTCCTTGCTTGTGAGATTCACTAAAGCCCTGAAGTTTATTTGAAATTCTTTTGTGGCACTGCCCATGGAGCCAAAGAAGCAGCAACTCAATAAAGAGATATAGAGCAACAGCATTTTTGCTTCCAGGAAAGCTGTGTTTGATTCATGCCTCTTTATCACCACACGCTGCCTATATATACCCATGTACATCTTGAATATTAAATCGAAGGGAAAGTTTTCTCATCTTGGAAAAGGCACAAGAGCATAGTGTGAATTATTATAGGCGCTGTGGGATGCCTCAATGGGGACAGGTTGGGGGTTTCCTTCCCTCTGACATCAAATAAGGGGAAAACACCTTTGTAGATAAGAGATGTCACTTTCTTACACGATATCAAAAACTCATCACAGGAAATAGGAGTATTCCTTGTACAACACGCATCTTCATGTGGTTCTATTCTTTCTTTTGCATCACGTAATCAGATAGATGGATATCTGGAAACCCAAATAGTTCTTACATTCCACTCACTAATACGACATCCTTTGTTCAACAGGATTTTCTAATGTAAACTGCAGCTCTTGGCATAGCAAAAAGTAGTAATAGTAAATTCTTTGACATATGCAGATCCTCACACCACTTGACCAATTTGACTTTAGCTTTCCTCTTTCACCCTGGCTGCTCTGAGACTTTCAGCATATAGTATAGAGCTGGGTTTAATTAGCAACAGCCCAATCTTAATAGCATGGTAGACGTTAATGGCAGAAATTAGCAGTCCTGGCATCAAGTAAAAACCTGGTCTGAATTTCAAGTCCTTCAACATTAGTGGAAAAACTCTCTGTACTGAAAGACACCGAAATGCGTATAAATGGCTAAAATCTACTTTCAGAGGCCTGGCAATGAGGTGAGAGGGTAACAGTCACTCATTAAAAGGTTACAATTTTCCATCAAAAATCAGATAAATCACTCAACAATGTGAGAAGAGTCATCTTGTTTTCCATAGCTATCTGCTTGAGAGCCACAGAAACGAAGGGGACCTTGTGCACAACAAATAATTAATCCTTAATATGTAATTTTATGAACAGATCTATTTAGGTTGTGTTGAAAGCATTGCTAAACTAAACTTAAAATATTTTTTAATATTAAAATGCCTATTCTTGTCCTAAAATTTATCAAGAAAAGTTTAACTGGATGTTAAAAAAAGCCCCTTGAAAAGATCTTTTGATCCTAACTGGAAAAACTCCCCAAAAAACCCTTTTAATTCTAGGCTCCTAAAGCACCCTATTGTCAGAGCACATCCGAAGGGATGCCTAGGCCCCCTCAGCTGAAAATGTTTGGATCCTGAAAGAGCACAAGGGGAATAACACAACATATACTTATAATCCACCACAGAAATTAGCATTTATTAAAAATTATTAGTATGGAAATGAGCATACCTCTCCTATTATACGCTAATAGAGTATATCTATCTATCACATTTAACAAGAATTAAAGGAGCAAATGTTTATTCTTGCTATATTGGCCAGTGGTCTAATCTTTTCTTGCTGTCACCAGCATCTGAATCACCAACAGTGTCTTAGTCATTTCTGAACTAATGAAGAATTTTGCTCCAAACTGATGACACTCCTGGTGACATATCACCAAGGTGCAACTTGGGAGAGGAACAAGTTGCATGTGCTTTTGAATAATGGAAGACTTCTGTCCTTTATCCATGGCAGTTCTTGTATCACAGCATCAGTGAGTCTTGCAGAATTTGAATAGAGTTGTGACATTACAGGAGGTATGTGGGAGTAGAATGGAAAAAGTGCATGAAGGCAGCATAGGATAAATGTCTCTTGGTAAAATGACCTTCACCCAACTGCAGCAGAAACAAATGAGATCAATACATAAGGTGCCATTTCCCAGCTGACTGCAAGTATCTTGTCCATCAGACTTTGAGTGCATACTTACCCTGTAGCGTGGAGTGAAATCAGAACTGACAGTATATAGGAATTTTAAAAAAATATTTAAAAAATCAGGAAAATTAAGATTTCACGGTGGTTAAAAAAAGTGCCAAGGAAGGCTGGACAATCAAAGGAGAAATACTGATAAAAGGTATTGCGAGATGGTGGTGTAGTGAGTGAAGAGCAGCATCTGAAACGATGGGATGGACTGTAGAGAAATGAGAAGAAGACAAAATTACTTGGCTGGGTCAGCAGCTCTCGGGGAGACAGTCCGGTACCTGTGGGGTTCCTCCAGGCCTAGCTTGGACCTGAATTGAGTTTTCAAATCAGGGGATGATAAAATCTACATTCCCCTAATTTTCTATAAAGTGGTACATTAAGTTACACATAAAAAGCAACTTGGATTAGTGAAGGTTGGCCTTTCTTGTGTGTTATTGGCCTTTAGAACAAATTTGGAAAGAAACAGGTATTAAAGACATAGAAGTAAACGGTGGAATAAAACAAAACCTACTATTGATTGCTGGATCATGCCAGAGATCATCTTGTTTGATAAGATACTTAATACCATAAGAAGACAAGGGTGCTAGGCATCTGGGGTTTAGTAAAGCACTGTATCAAATGATAACATATTGCTTAATCTGGAGAAGATGTGAAAGAATTAAGGCAGATGGACAGTTTACTGGGATACATTAACAGTTGTGTTGGGAGGGAAAGTTATTAGGCTGAAATAGGTACCTAATGAATGGCCTCAAGGAGTGGTCTCTGTCCTACTGTCATTAACAACATTGTTGACCAAAGAACTTTGAACTGTGTTGACCAGTTGAGCAAAGAACTCGGTGAGTGGAAAAGCTTGTCTTGATTATCTAGGAAAAGAAAGGCAATCTATAAACTGGTTGGGAGATAAGAGCAGGAAGAAGAATGTTCGGACAGATTCAAATGGGGAAGATTCCAACCACCAGACATTTAGGCTGGAAATATAAAAGTTTGTAACTCCGTTGTTCTTCTGCCTAATGGTCCAATCAGTTTTATAAAGGAGCACTGACATATTTCTAGAGGGGATGACATGATAATACACATTGCAGGAGGCTGGAAACAGTGACTCGGGTAGTCCCTTCTGCTCTTCAGCCTTTCGTTCTTTCATACTTTCACATTCACAGATTAATTCTCTGAAAGACTGATAACTGTGATTGAGCGTCAAAGGAGACAGATCACAAGTGAAGAAATCACTCCCAGTAAATCATCCCACAGCAGCGCAAACGCTGATTTAGAAGAACAGATTTCATGTTGGTGGGAAAATAGTGTGTGTGAGACAGAAAACTCTTACCAGAAACACCACTAGTAACTATGTCTCCTAATCAGTGGCTTTTGGAGAATATTCCAGGGACAGACTGGTTGTAGAGTCAGGACTTGGTCTGTGCATCACCCAGAAGCAACGTGGAAAATTCTTGCCATAAAGAATGCAGCAACAACAGAGATGGATGGCGTTGTGATCCTGAGCAACTCAGACAGAAGGAGGCAGCTATGGGGCAGGAGAACACACTCAAATGGAGTATAATCCAGTATCTTCCATCTAGAGGAGTTGTATTTGCTTCTGAAAGAAGTGTATGACTTTTGGCTTTGACTTTGGTAATGTTCTTCCAGCCTGCTGTCCATTAATGCCTCAGAGAAGTGAATGTTAACCTTTTCCTGTGTCAGGGTCTGTAGTGTCCATAGCTCACGTCTTGTGAACCACCTTCTCACTCATAAAAAGCAGGATTATCACCAGGCTACAACCATAGAGAAAGCCAGAATTGTTAGCAAAAAAAACCCACCCGGGCTCGCTTCATCTATCATTTATGTGTTACTCGTTTTAATTACAGATGATGCTGAGGTTGAGTACCAAGGGCTGTTTTCCAAAGTTTGCTCCGTTACCCAACCATAATCTTGACCTGATAGAAGATGGGACGTTTTGTTTTCCGCCATCGAGGAAGCACAGAAAGCGCTAAAAGGTGCTGCTAAAGTTATTAATCAGTCTTGGAATTTGGGAAGAGCATAGCAGTTGGCCCAGGTTAGGTATAGGTGAGCTTGAGATGGTTCCCACCTGGACAGGGGCTGCTGGGCAGAGGGGAGGATGTTCATGGCATCTGCAGCCACAGCCTGTGTCTCAGTTAGTCCTGGAGGAACTCCTGGTCCTCCATAAGAGGACCAGAGAGGGAGTAACATAAGAGTCCCAGGGAAGGGAGGAAAGAGCAGTCCTCTGCTTTGTTGTTGTTGTTGTTCTGGTTGGACTTTCTTCCTAACTGGAAGATAGACGGGGGCTGTGGAGCAAAGAGGAAGAGCTGCTTCTTGTGATGGAAGTGGAGGAAGACTGGTAGAAGGGGGCAGAAGAAATCTGTGGACCCTAGAAAGAAATGAACAGCCAAAGGGAGAGAGCTCTTTTCCCAACCACCTGGAACCTTCCTGCGGTCCTCAAAACTGCCTCAAAACCCTGTGGACTCCTTTCCAACCTCTCTGTAGGCCCCAAAATGTCTACAAAGTGTTGAGTAACTTCTGATTGAAGGGTGCCCAATGGCACTAGCTGTAGTCCACAGACCACATCTTCTAGATGTGATGATATATGGCCCTTGATGTACTGCTCCATTAGGTGACTTCTTAATGTGCTTTGTGCACGTGTATCATTAGTAACAATGTTATTTGGTGATCTAAAATTGGGAGAGATCGACTTTTCTCATTATGGAAATAAAGGTCAGTTGCAAAACTCTGGATCTGCCTTAGACTTTCAGACTTTCCTAATGTCCAGGATTTTTCCTCAGATTCTTTCCCAGGAGAGACTGGAATGTTGGAAGTACTTAACAAACTGTTCTAAGATCATAAATATCAGAAAATCTGCAATGTTTAGAGTTTTCCCAGGTACACAGAAATGGACAGATGATGGTTGACAACTTAACCAGAAGCAGCTGAAGTATTTTGTATGGGAGGGAAAGTGATGATTTCCCCTTTCCTGTGTTCTGTAAAGAATAACTTACACAATTTAAAGTGATTTGAACTTCTGCTTCCTCATCCTAGTGAACGCTGATGGGAACAGCAGCTCTTGCAGCAAAAACTGCTGGAAATTTTGGCTACATTATTTTCGGATGCATATAGGATTAATTCCTAAATTAATTAAGGATAAATGCCTAAATTATTCGGGGAGAAATGACTTTTTCTTTGGGTTTCTTTCCAGATTATTATTTTTTTTTGTTCCAGAAATTGCTGGAGTCACTCACCCAGAAGCAAGAAGTTGCTTTGCTCGGCTGCCATTGAGCCGTCTGCGGAACAACAGAAGCTGTTTGCATTTACTGTGAAAAGCTGCCACAACTTATTTTCACATTTCGGTAAGTCCAACAAAGTTCACCTTTGTGCATTGGACAACTGTCAATCCACAAGACGGATTTTCAGAAAATGACGCGCAAATAAAAAGCAGGATTGGTAACAAAGGTCATACTCTTTCTTTACAAGTGGCTTATACTCTATTTCCAACCACTTTTGTAGGCGGGTGTACGATGTGGAAAAGAATCCTATATGCCATCAAGTAAAACATTTCCACTTAATGAGAGGCCACCTCCCTGGGTTTCATATCTGGTGCATCAAAATGGTATTTAAATGACCACAATGAGCTGTATTAAATTTCTAAAATAGGGAGCTGCGAGAGAAGCTGCTCTCCCCAGGAGGACGTGGTGCAGGGTCCTCACACGTCTCATCTAACAGCACTTCTCCATATGCCCAATGCTGTTGTGAGCCCTGCTATGGTCTTAATTTCAAAAATATCTCATACCACTTAGTTTAGTCTTTTTTTCCCCTATTATCATATGGATTTGAAGGAAAATTCCCCCCAAATTAAATCTAAATGGAGCAATCCCATAATCAAATTATATGATACCCTTTACCCTCTTCCTGTGCACCGAGCACAGAGAGATTGAGGTGGAATTTCTGCAGTTTGTATTCTAGATTTCCTACTAAGGAAGGTGAATTACCAGATCGCACAACAACCCAGGCTCCTAAACCATTTCCTGACTCTCATCTCTCGCTGCGAGAGAGGGATGCATCGCACTTACAGCACCGGCAGCGTCATGGTGAACCGCGGCTCACCCACAGCCCCCAGGGCTTCACGCTGGAAATACTCGAGCAGCCACCGCTCGCCACCGGGACTGGCATCGCCGCAGCCGGCCGGGCAGCGTGGCAGCTCCGGTGATGCCCTGCCACCCTTTTGCACGGCGGCCGTTGGTCCTGTGCAGGCTCTGGTGCGACAGCGTGTAACGAGCGGGCACCGGAGCCAGCGTCGGAAATGTGGTTTCTGAGCCAGCAGCAGCGAGACAGATTGCTGCGGGGACCCGCAGAGCTGCCTTAAAAAGCGGGGCTGGGCACAACTGCCTCCCGCTCCCCACAATTTAATGACCCCCAGGTCCATTCACCCCTTCATCTGCTGGAAAATGGGGGCTTGTTGTGGGATGATCCGCTGCCTCATGATGGTGGGGCCTGGAGATTTGTCCTCCAGCAGGCGAGCTGTTGGCTCTGGGGGTGAGGGCTGGAGTCACCGCTATAGCCGCCCTGCCAGCTCTGCAGGAGCACTGAGTTGGGGCACCAGCCTGGAAACAGTACTAAAAACCCTCTGAAAGCATTGTTTTGCAACTGTTTTGTGTTTTTATTAAAAGTGCTAATGGCTCCTCAGCCAGGGGGTGGGGGGGAAATCACTGGGGCAGGCAGGAGAGGCTGGGGACGAGGAGAGGGGCCATGGAGATGAGGAGAGGTGCTGGGGGGATGAGGAGAAGGGCTGAGGGATGAGAGGGGCCATGGGGGGGGAT